>ARYC01001662.1:0-12259 GCA_000711775.1 Oxytricha trifallax
GCAGCAAATTAAACAGAGAGAGAAAGTCTCAAGTAAAACATGAATTGTGTAAGAGGCTCTTCAAAGATTTATAAAAGCCAGAAGAGATGAACATAGATGCAAGGAGCTGGCACTAAGAGAAGAAACATAGGCCCAAGCAAGCCTTAAGAGGAAGAAAAGAAAGAGAAGCCAAATCCCTTTACGGGCAAATTTAATATGTGAACTTATTCATTCGCTTAAATCAAAAATTTATTTATATACACAAAATTTCCCTTCTCTTGCGCATACTTTAGCTTTCTCATCGCTGACTCTCTTAGCAGCACTCTTTATAAAATCGACTATATCTATCTTTAAATCATGCATCAGATGGTAGAGCAGCAACTTCTTATAATGACCTTTCAATAATCCCCAATATAATTCAATTCCATTGAACTAAGGGCTGTAAGGAACATTAAATACAGGTGTTATGTTTAGCCTTTCATATTCCTTTCTTGAGTCTTTAGTTTTATGAACTGATAAGTTATCTACAACAGAATAATCTCTTAGTCAGCGTATTTGTCTCTGAGTTATTGTAAGAACTCAATATATGATTCAGTCTTTATAGAGCGAGGGTGGATAACATAAGTCTCTAGGCCACTATCTTCACTGATTCCACCAAGGATTGCATGAGTTTATATCTTAACTTTTTAGTCATAAACTTCTATATTACTATACCTCTTGTACCAAGACCTTGATATAAATGTATTGAATGTAAATACAGCTTCATCAGCGTGTATGAACTTTATATTATGCTCATAAGACCTCTGCATTTAATCGATTATATAATTTAAATTATCCTTATAAAATGGAACATTAAAGTCAATCACTATCTTAATGCTATTGACTGTCTTGTAAGATATTCCATTCTTTTTATATATGTTTGCTATAGATTAAGCAGAGATGTGAAGCTCAGGAAATTGGCGATGAAACATCACAGCTCTCTAAGTCAGAGAGAAGTGAGCCCAGTATTTAAGAGTCTTATCATTAATTAGATAATCGATATGATGCTGCTAAAATTTTAAGGGTCTCTTAGGCTTAGAAAGATGCTATCTCTTTAAATTCAATGCTAATAGACAGTGAGACCTCACAGTTGCTGGAGATTTATGGAGTAGCCTTGCTATAGACGTATAATTCAGAACAGGCTTGAGTTATTCACTATATTCATCACATCCATATCGCGACTTAAACAATAAATCTATATACTCACTGTCATAAACATACCCCAAACCTCGCATATACTCAAAAAAAATACTAATATTTAAACATCTAACCCCTACATAAACCCTATTAAAATCCTATTAAAACCCTAATAAAGTATGCACTAATAGTCTACTTTTATCAATCAAAAACTTAATCAAACTACTGAAAGGGTTTTGGGGTTTTGAATGAACTCATCAATGACAAAACAGAAGAGTGTAATAATTTATAGGACTACCTAGAAACCTGGCAAATTGATCACCGTGACAAATCTATCGACAACAGAAATTTCAAAAAAGTCGATAACCTGATCAGATCTACATCAGAAAATGAGATTTAGAATAAAGAATAAATCTTATTAATACTTAATCCTGAAATTAATAATATTAAGCAAGTATAATTGAAATGTGGAGATAGTTACAAATATATTCAAATAACAATAAAATTAGAAATATATTTGATCAAATTTAATACAAATGAAATCGAAAAAAATGGGTTTAAAGTTCTCTAGAGTATGTTATAGACTTATTGAAAAGGAAGAATTGAGGATTCTCGTGGTGAGTGTCGATGCTACAGGTGATACCACAATCCTCTACAATCTCAAGCTCGGTGAAGTCGTCACATCTATTCCAACTATTGGTTAAAATATCGAGACTGTTGACTACAAGAAAATCAATTTCACAGAGTGGTAAGGAGGCGTTCAAGACAAGATCAAACTTCTCTGGAGACATAATACTAGAAAATTTAAGGTATTATCTTCGTTGCTGACACCAATAATAGAGATAGAGTTGATGATGTGAGAGAAGAGCTCCACAAGATGATCACCGATGATGAATTAAGGAAGCAGTTCACTTGGTATTCGCCAACAAGCAAAATTTTCCAGGAGCTATGACTTGCCCAGAAATCACTGATAAACTCGGTCTCCACACATTCAGAGGTAGAACTTGATGCATCCAAAGCACTTGAACCGTTACTGGAGATTGTTTCTAAGAAGGTCTCGATTGGATCTCAATCCACATTGTCGCTAAGTGAAATAAAATAAAGTATTTCAGTTTGTATACTCATCTATTAAATGTGCAATCGTTTAAATAATCTATCACTCTTTAATATAGCGAACTATTGTTTTCGTTAGAAGTAATGTTTAATTCAGAGAGTAATATGTTCAAAATAAATCACTATTTTTAAGTACTAATATGAGAAATTTCTAATTATATTGTTATTTGAATATAATTGTAACTACCTCCACATTTCAATTATAATTGCTTAATAATAATAATCACTCAGGATCCAATAACAAAACTGATGTTATTAAATTCGAAAAATGAAAAATTAACATTAGAAAATCCGTTGTATCATAAATGCTTTCTCCTCACATAGACATGTGCTACATATCAAATAGGTCAAGTCACTCGAATTCTCTTTACATAATTAGTCCTTCTCTGAGGAGACTCCTTCTTTTCACAATACTTTGTCGCTAAGTAAAGCGAAATCAATCAAGAACAGGCTGGAAAAGAGAAATAAAATCATTAAGAAGAAGAAGATAAAGTGAATGCACGGCAGTAGTTCAGAAGTGTCAGATTTGAAGACACCATTATTTTAAAAGGGCTTGTCCCTTATATATTATTGTAGGAATGCATTTGATTTGCGAAAATAAAAAATAAATTAATTAATTAAATATTAAATTCGTGGCAGTTAACTTTCTGGAAACCTACACAATATGGTACTTGTTCGATAGAGAATTAAAAATAAGCAGGATTTTACTATTGGAGGTATCCCTCTATCGCATCGTAGGAGTGAGATAAATCAATTTTAATTTTTGGTGATTTGTTTAGTTGATTTAATTTCAAAATTAAAGTCGTGTTAACTCGTTCTGGGAAAGCGATAGAGGGATATCGCCAATAGTAAAGTCCAGCTGATTTTATATTTTCTATCGAACAAGTACCATATTGCCTAGGTTTCCAGAAAGTTAACTGCCACAAATTTAATATTTAATTAATTAATTTATTATTTATTTTCGCAAATCAAATGTATTCGTACAATACCATATATTTTAGATCGGGGGTCCCCAGAGACCTAAATGTGATCACATTATTATATTATTATTATTATTATATTATTATTAAAAGAAACTGAAAAAGTTCTAAAAATAATTACTTTAAGCACTAGTAATACCTTTGCGAGCAATTAAACTATAAATGAAAGGTTTAATAATAATAATAATAATAATAATAATAATAATAATAATAATAATAATAATAATAATAATAATAATAATAATAATAATATAATAATTAATAATAATTATAATTATAAGATCACATTGAGATCTCTGGGGACCCCCCATAGATAATATATGTTAATATATAAGGTTTAAGCCTTAAAGTTATATAAGATTCTTTCACTTAAACAATTTACTTCTCTTTCATTTTTGTCTAACCATTTCTTTTTCTTCCTGTTTCTTTTCAGTGTCTCTATCTTGTTCTGAATGTAATGGCTGAATGGTTCACTTCATGATCTTGTCCAACAAATTAATTTTCATTTTCACTTTGTTAGAGTGTGTTGGTGAGAAGTACTCTTTCTTGTATGCTTCTTAATTGTAACTCAGCATGGAACAATGGGCTTAGTTGATTGATTAACTAAATTTCCCATTACTCGAAATTGGGATCAGTATTGAATTGTTTGACGTCTATTAATCTATAGAGCAGTTTGAATCTGATTTCTTTTAGTTGGAAATTTTGGAACTTACTCATTGGGTTTTCCTTCTTTTGTTCTGAGTAATATGTATAGTTCAATGTTCAACGACTAGCTATTTCTATTTAGCATTGTTTTAGGTTCTGAATCTGATCAGATTCTGATGGTTAGTCTAGTCGTGACGTATTTTTATGCTACCTATTTAGCACCCCTGATTGAGATATATTTAATATCTGTTTTTCCTAAAGAAGTGATTCCTTTGGGTCTCCCTGACCATTTTCTTTGGTGCTGACTTCTTTTTGAGTAGATGAAGTTATAGTTTCTTGATCCGCCCTTTTTGAATCTGGTTGGCTTCTTTTGTTTGTATTGAAGAAGTAAGGTCTCTTAATAGATTGTTTAGATTTTGGTTAAAAAGTTCTTTCTCTTAGGTTCCATTCTTGTTTTTGAATGTTGACTCAATCCTATTTAGTAGTGGGCGGTTGGTTTAGGGGTCTCTGGGCTATGTGGAATTTAGAAGATTATTTAGACCTAAGTAAGAATCTTTCTTCTTGGAGTTAGTTGATATCTTAGGGATTTAACTTTTCAATTTTTTTTTTACCTTCTTTGTATTGGATTAAGGTAAGTCTTATTTGTATGTAAGTCTGCTGAGAAGGTTTAATAGAGACATTTGACTATTTAAAAAGTCAATGTCAAGATTTTTCATTTCTTTTCCAACCTACTATCTCTAAGAGTACCAAGTTGCTGGAGTTCTTACGCATTAGTGATGAAAGAGCAGCTTAAATTATATAATATCTAGGCATCCACATTTTGATGAGTTGCATAAGGTTCTTTATGGATAAGAGGATTTATACTCTGATTTAGGGTTTTCAAATGACCATAATGTTAAAAGTGGAATTTCACAAGAAATTTCAATCTCCTAAAACAATTTAAAAACGGAAATTTAGGCTTTTATGCCAATTTGATCACAATTTACATAAAAAATACAATCTATTTTTAAATATTTAATAATAATTTTACTGTTTTATATTTATAGTTGCAGTTTTTAATATTTATTAATTTCTATTTTATTATGTGTATTTTAATAACTTTGAATTATTGGCTCATTTCCTTTTTTACTATAGAGTTTTTTTTATTTTCAATTTCTTTAGTTTAATTTTTTTGTAAATATTTCTAAACATAGTTAATTCTTATAATAAGATTTGAATATATCAATATAGATATTTATTCTTATTTTTAATTTTTCAATGAAACTTAATTTAAATTGATGATCAAAAGCAGATATCTTAACAAAATAGTATTATTTTTTTATTTAAATATTTCTTTTTTATAATTCCTTAATCTTAAAGTCTTTGAATTATAAACTTAGAAATAAACAAGGGCATTACTACAAAGAGAAGTACAAGCAAATGCAATAATTGCTGGAATAGGTTATGATGCTGGTTTATTACCTTATTTTATCCATCATATTTCTATTTTAATGTAGAATAAAATATTTTTATTTATTAATGCAGTTGAGAGAAAAGAATACTAAATAGGAGATTAATATAATTCATTGTGAATTTTTATTCATATGACTAAGAAGAATTTTGAACAGCTTATAATTACACATATTTTTTCAGTATTAATATCACTCACGCAGCCTTGAAATTATTCAGCTTCTTAATTAATCTAGAAGCTATTCAACTTATCAAGAATCGTGTTGCTTTCAGACTACTAAAAAATTATGAAATCACACTTAAACATTAAAACTACATTAGAGTAATCATAAAAAGCATGATTTAAATGTAACTCCAGCACTATTACAATGAAGTATTTATAGATATATAAAGTGAAGGTATTTATAGATATATAAAGTGAAGCCTCAATTCTTTGTAAGAGAAGCAGATTAGATCAATCTAGCCAAATACATAATTTGAGATAAAATCAATTGAATAAAGATAAAGTTATGGTTGGGTAGAATTAACTTCAGAAATCTGCCAAATGAACCAGAAGTGTGCATTTTTATGAATTAAATTAAACAAAAATACTTTAATTTCACTTTACAAGCATATTAATAATCCCTATCCCTAACAAATTAAATACAAATCAAGTATTTATAAACCTCATTGAAAGATTCCAAGGATTTGGTTGTGAATTATGAGGGAAGTTAACTTTATTTTAAGATATATGTGTTAATTTTTATGATTTAAAATATGATTAATAACAAAAACTATATAGTAAGCACTAATAGTATAAATATTCAGATATATTAATTCATAATAATTCTAATAAATTCAAGGCTATAATGGTTAATCCACAAATTAATTATGTAAAACTTAATAAAAACAATTATTAAAATGTAGTTTTCTCATTGATCGTTTAATTTCCCCTCTCTTCTTAATTCAAAATGCAATAATTTTCATAAAAACAGAGCGTGAAAGAAACATATCTAATAGAATAAATAAAAATAAAAATCCTGAAAGAATCTTTGGGTTTACTGTATGAGATAACTTCTATGGAGCACAAAATTTAAATTTGTGAATTTTAAAGTTTATTTATATATAGACCATTACAGATCTTATTAGATTCGCAAACTTATATTGCAATATACTTAATTACTAATTAAAAAGATTGATAAAATTATTGGGAAAAAAAACATTATAAAAAAATCCAATAAATACTGTATTGCTTAATATGGCATATTAATTATTAAATAGGAATTTTGAGTCTTACCAGTTATAGGCAATATACTACCATATATTTTTGTTTGGAGGGAAATTTCCTGCACTTTTTAAATAAATATTTTTTTATTATTAAAATTATTTTTATAACAACAATAATTAACTTCTGAACTAATTTCATTGTTAAAATTATGCTTAATTTTTTAATCAATTATTCATTATCTCTCTTCAGATTCCATCAACTCTGACATATTTCATCTGATATTTTTAGGTCTCTCTCTCTAAACCATTGCATTGTCCTCTCTGTACTCATAGTAATTCAAAATATTATATCCAATTGTTATTGAAATTTTGATTCAATTTTTCTTGTTCTTTACATACCTATATAATATTAGACTATATTTTCTTGAACTACTTAAATGATGTGTAAGTATCCTTTTAATATTTAATTGGTCATAAAAATATTAAATTAGTTTAATTATGAAAAAATTATTAAATTTAACAACAAAAAAATGTGCAGGAAACTTCCTCGACTGCATGAAACGACCACCCCCCTTTATGTCTTATGAGAATGTAGTAATCGATTGATTAAGCCATTACTTTACTTACTTTAAGCCCATATATGGAAACATACTTAGTAAATATTATAAAATTAGAGAAAAAATAAATCTATTCATCATGATTACTAAGAGTATATTTTTATTATGATTAATTAAAAGTACAGAAATCATAAATATGACCTAAGTATTATTATATTTTAATTTTGGATCAGCTCGTTTTAAATATAAACCAAATGTTACCAAAACCTTATTTTGATTTTCACCACAAAAGTAAATATGTTTTTATTCTATTATAAATACAATATATAAAAATCAATCTTTATAATTTTTATCTTATATGATTGATGTACTTATTATGTTTATATTAATTCACATTTTTATAAAATCAAATATAAAATTAGTTTATTCATAATTTAAACATTTTGTTTTATTAATCATAATATAAATTATTCAATCATTCATTGGTAAATTTAAGTAACTTTACTAACTCATACTCTTTGAAATCTCCTCTTTCTTTAAATTATGCATATCGATGCGTTATTTTTGTAGTAACTCTCAAATGCCTGAATCAAAACCCCAAAACCCCTTAGTGAGGTTTATAAGTGCTTTGATTTGTAGGGTATAGTTGGGGTCTTATTGGGGTTAGTAGAGAAAACGCAAGTTTTATGTGAATTTAATGAATATTTAATGAGTATTAATGTGCTTAATTCAAACAAATTTTATCTGCTTATCTTTGTGGTATCTCTTGAACTTAGCTCTCTTTAATGTTTCAAGTATATCTTCTAATGATGATCTTGGATATGCTGGAGCTCTTACTATGATCATCTCAACCATTTTCTTAATCTAAGTGCATACATCTTCCTGCTTTATATGTTTAACAGCCATGCTTATTGATTACTTTTCTTGCTTTGTTCCGAAGTACGACATACTTTCCATATCGCACTCTAAAATAATTGCTGCTACCGCCCAGACATCTCACTAAACAGAGCCATTAGTCCACTTCTCTCTTATTGGGAAGTACCCAGGTGTGCATAGCACTTTAGCTAAAGTCACTATTTCTTACCTTATTGCTCTATTGAAATCAATGACTACTATTTCTAAAGGACAGAGATTTAGCATTACATTTTCTGGCTTCAAATCTCTATGAACATACCCTAGATCATGCAGCTCTTTCACACCCTTGGTCATTTCCGTGAGTATCTCATGCAAGTCATCTGGGTATCTATTATGGTAGAGATAATCTCTTAGAGTCATTTCAAATTTCTTAAGTCGTAGTGCAATAAAACCATGTCCAAGAATAACTCCATCGAGTTTAAGCAAGTTCTTGCATTACCTTTTATGAGTCTCTCTTAGTATTATGTATTCATTGGCAAACTCATTTTGATACTGCTCGTTCCTAATAAGATATTTGAAAGGATATACTTTATAAGCATACTCATCAACTACTATGAGTTTTGCCTTGTTAGGCACATCAATATGTAAATAGTTGTCAATGCAAAAACTGAGATCTACTGCATTTAATGCAGGTATATACATAGCTCTCTCTTACAAGCATGCTATATATAATTCATTAGCTGGTTGGTTCATTGACTCAAAACGTTTCTGCTTCTTAAGTCTCTCTTCCTGCTCTCTTTAAGACTCTACAGTATTGGACTTTCTCTTGGCTGGTATAAGTATTTATGTTTCTTTATCTTGCATTAAAACTCACTTAAATGATGTTTTTGCATGTGTCTTTTAACTTTAGCTGAGTGAGTGTAAGACTTCATGCAAGTCGTGCACTAATACCTGCCATCGACCTTTTCGTGCTTAAAATATATCTTAGCTCTCCCAGAGTGCATCTCTTTGATGTGCCTCTTCAAGCTCGAATCAGTTGAGAAGAAATTTTAGCATTCATCACATTAGAATTCTTTAATCTTTTCTAGTGGGAGATGTTCTTTTAACTCCTCAACATCTTCGATTAGCGTTTAAATACTTATCTCTGCTCTCTGCTTCCTGATATTTATTTCTAGAACAAACACCTCTGATTCAAACTCAAGAGCTTTAAGCTCTGGCTCCTTTTCAATGTATATGATCTCTGGCTTCTTAGTTTATCCAAAGTTTAGCTAAGATTACCACTGCCAAGAGAGACTGCTTTGCGATTTAAGTTAGCCGCCATGTTTAAATTCAAATTTAAATTTCTATTATAAAGCTCAAATAACCTCTCTAGTTATAGTAACTTTGTATAGGAGTTGGTACTGCAACAACAATGGTTGATTCTTAGGCGTTAGACATCATATTTATACTAAGTTTATAACTATAATTTTTCTAAATTCATGCTTAATATTTTTAATTTTGGTACCAACTTAGAAAAAATTCAGGTTGGTACTGGTACCAATTAGGTTTTGAACCATTTTGGAACTTTTCCATTAAAACCTCATTAGTTTAAAACTAGGTACTATTTAAGTTTTGGTACTATTAAAATTGTACCAATTAAAATTAAACGAATTTAGTACCAGTACTAATTAAATTTAAACAAATTTAGTACTAATTTAATGGAACTAAATTGATAAAAATGGAGCTCCATCACTGCAGTTTGTTACAGCTTCTGCAAACTTTCTCCACGTATCTTGCAGGGTTGACCTCCTATAAGATGCCCATATTTAATAGTAAGATTTTAAACAATAGGATCCAGAAGTCTATAAGTTATAATTTGAAATTCATTAATAGGGAGAGGAACAAAGATGGAATCACTCAATGATCAAATGAAAAGAGTCGAGGCTCAAGAAATGATATCAAGATTCAGAAGTAAGGAAGATCTCTATCGATACCTAACTTTACATGGTAAGATAACTCGATGATTATTAACATATTAAACAGTTGGTTTATTCCTTCCTACGATGGAAGGTACCAAAATTTCATTCTTGAAAGCAATACTTTGTGAGGAGAAGAAAGCTTTTAAAAATAAAGAGATTAAACTAATAGAAATTCCGAACTACCCTGAGATTTCAGTCACTAATCTTTATGAAGATGCCATGTAAGATGAGGAAGCGGTAGTTTACCTTCCTACCAAGAAACAACTCTCTAATAAACTCCCAGAGAGGAACTCCTTCTTTGGTGTTCTTGGTACAATAAAAGAAGATTATCTCAGAGAAATTATTGAAGAAGCACATAAGAAACGATATTCTATTTCTCCTGAAGACTAGAAGAAGCAAGGCATTCTAATAAGCTCAGCTTGGCTTGAGGAACTTAGGAAGCATCCTTATCTTTCAAGTAAGCTTTGACATATAACTTTGTAGGAAAATCTGGCACTGGTATATATCTTATGAAAGAGCCTGCTAAGGTTCATAGAGAGAGAAAGTCACAGAAATTTCATGAAGTGAGCAAGAGCTTTATAAAGATGTTTAAAAGCCAGATGAAATGAACATAGATGCAGGAGCTGGCACAAAGAGAAGAAATATGGGCCCAAGCAAGCCATAAGAAGAGGAGAAGAAGGAGAAGCCAAACCCATTCATGGGCCAGTTTAATATGTGAATATATTCATTCGTTTAAATCTAAAACTTATTTATAAACATTCATTCTTCCCTTTCTCGCACAAATTTGTTGTCTTATCTACGCTCACTCTCTTACAGCTGCTTTGAATCAAGTCTACTGTATCGATGGGCAAGTCATGCATAAGTTGATACAGCAGAAGCTTCTTGTAGTGAGTCTTTATTTAACTCCAGTAGAATTCTATTCCATTAAATTAAGGGCTGTAGGGAACGTTGTATACAGGAGTTATGTTTAGGTCTTCATAAGCTTTCTTAGACTCCTTAGTCTTATGAACTGATAGGTTATCAACAAACAGGATGATCTCTTGGTTGCTATACTTCTCTCTGAGCTTATGTAGGAACTCTATATACTACTCTCGCCTAATAGAGCGAGGGTGAATCACATAACTCTCTAAGCCTGAATCTTCACTTATACCAGCTAAAATTGCATGAGTGACTACCTTTACTTTTTAGTCATAAACTTCTATGTTATCATACTTCTTGTACCTTGACTTATTAATAAAAGTGTTGAACGTAAACACAGCTTCATCTGCATGTATGAACTTGATGTTATTATCAATAGCTCTCTGCATTTAATCATATATATAGTTTAAATTATTGCTATAAAATGGCACTGTAAAATCAATCACTCTCTTAACTCTGTTGACAGTCTTGAAAGTAATACCATTTCGTCTATAAATATTGGCTATAGTCTAAAGAGAGATACGCATGTCTGGAAACTTGCGATGAAACATGACAGCTCGTTAGTCAAGAGGAAAGTGAGCCCAATACTTTAATGTCTTAAAGTCACAGAGATAGTCAATATGGACCTGTGAGAACTTTTATTTTCTTGCAGGATGTTTTCAAGAGCCTGAGTTATAATGTTAAACAGCTAACAAGCAATGATACCTAACAGTTGGGGCACTCTTTTGTAGGAGTCTTGCTATGGCTGTATAATTCAACACTGGTTTGACTTAGTCTATATTAATACTTGTACCATACCTAAGCTTAAGCAGTAAATCTAAATATTACTCATCATTTATAGACCCTAAATTTCGCTAATTTCTATTTCTCATATTACAAATTGGCCTAATTTCTCTACTAACCCCAATTAAGACCCCAACTATACCCTACAAATCAAAGCACTTATAAACCTCACTAAGGGGTTTTGGGGTTTTGAATGCTTAACGGTTTAATCAGCTAGTATTTAGTTCTCTCAACTTTTCTCTTCTGAAGATATATAGCATTAATATTTTTATTCGAATTATAAGACGCAACCAATAATTACTTTAATCTCGAACTAATCTGCTTGTTTAATGCTGTTATTTTTTCTATAGTCATAACTTTCTTCTGCTTAATCATAATCAGTGCAAAGTAAGTTTTAGAGATTATCTTTTAAGTGTAAATATAATTGAAATATTGACTTAGAAGGTTAACCGGTTTAAGATCAGGATTTGGTGTTTAAATTCAAAATGATAAACAATCCTTGCATGAACCAAGGCTTATCCAGAAACTAATGTAAATTAGTAAAATCTAATTTGCAAAAATTTAAGAATATTGGATTGGACAATATGTAGATAACTGGGAGACAGATAGTGTCATATCTAAACAAGGTAATTTCTTTATA
>ARYC01001663.1:0-19921 GCA_000711775.1 Oxytricha trifallax
CCAAAGTTGACTATTAATGCAAACAATGCAATAAAGTTTTCCCTTACAAGTCAACTTATAAGAGATACTTGAAGATATACACAAAGATATGCCAAGGTTATATCTCAAGCATTAAAAGAAAGATGGGCAGTATGTCTGTGAGTTCTGTGAGAAGCCATATTCTCAAGAGACCTCAAAGTGCACTTAAAGAAAAAGCACAATTAAAGTTTTGTCTTTATTCATGAACATACAGGGAAAAGATTCCTCTAAAAGAGGAGATCAAGAAACCCAGTGGAGTCTCTTAGAGTTGAAGTGTAGAAGTAAGGTCAAACTTTCCAGTCTCTGAGATCAATAAAATCATGGTTAAAATAGAGGCAATAAAGATTCCCATATTAAAAATTATTGACTTAGATTCTTGCGTAGAAATCTACCTCACTCTTGAAGTTAAATTAAAGAAGAGATTCATTACTGATGACTAATATGCTTACAAGATATATCCTTTCAATTACTTCCTTGCTGATGACAAGTTCCAAATGGAATTTGCTAATGAGTATTATGCTCTTTAAAAGGCAAAGTTTAAATGAGTGTAGGCATATCATCTAGCTTGATGCTATTTTACTTGGTAAAGATCGTGTAGCCTTCAGGCTTTCTTTACTTGAAATGACTTACAGAGAATTCTTATCTGACAATAGATGTCAGAGATAAATTAGCTAAATAGAATAGCAGATAGTTGAAGGGATTGAAGAGCTTCACAAATTAGGTTATGTTCATAGAGACTTAAAGCCAGAGAACATCATGATGAATTCAGCCTCTTAGAGTTTATATTATTGACTTCAACAGAGCTCAAAGAGTGCAAGCCTCTGCATAAGGAAATGTATACGACACTCCTAGATATTTCCTAGAGAGAGAGAGGATTTGAGAGATGGAGACACTTAATGGGATATCTGGGCTCTAGAAGAAATAATAATAGAGAGCTACATGCCAAGAAACGATTTCTTTACTGCAGGGGTGAGAGAGATTCTAAGCAAAGAATCAAACAATATCTCGATAAAAATAAAATAAATGGAGGTCTCAGAGAACTTGCATACTCACTAATATAAAGCCAAGCTAAGAGAATTAACAAACAATAGAAACAATCAAACATCAACTTAGAAAGATAAAATTCAGAGAACCGCCACATGACTCTAAGCTTATGTTTGTGTGAAATATTTTAAAAACTCGCTTGTTATACTCACTTAAAATACTAATATTTAAACATTAAACCCCTACATAAACCCTATTAAAACCCTAATAAAGTATGCACTAATAGTCTACTTTTATCAATCAAAAACTCAATCAAACTACTGAAAAGGTTTTGGGGTTTTGATTGTACAGGAGAAGGAAGAATGAAATGACTATAAAATATTTCTTAGATTTAAATGAATAAATTAGCTCACATATAAAATGAGCTCTTATAATGATGACTGTTTTATTTCTTCTCCTCTACTTATGGCTTGCTTGTCCCATATTTCTTCTCCTAGTACCAGCTCCTGCATTTATGTAAAAACAAAGAAGAAATTTTGTTTTTGAAGCTTCTAAGAGAGTTGTTTCTTTGTAAAAAGTTAAACTACCAACTCTTCATATTTAATCCTAACAAGAGTCTGGTTTATGAATAGGTATATGATAGCCATATTGAGTGAGGTATCGATGTTAATATTCCATACTTCTGAATCTTGAAATTATCTCTTGAGCATCAACCTTTTTAATAGCTGTACTTTTAGAGAATAAAAAGATCCATCATTATTACTTCTCTTGTTATTAAATTTTAAATCTAAATATAAAGAATTCTGTATCTTTTTTGTATTAAATTTGGGCAACTTAAAGTAAGTTAACTTGGTAGAGATGCGTATAGAAGTTGGCTGAAGCTGTATCAAACTTCTGAGATGGATCTTCACATTTTATCAATTTAGTTCCAATAAATTAGACTAAATTTATTTTTATTAAATCAGTTCTGGGACAAATTTCGTTTAATTTTTAATTTCAACCAAATTAATAGTAAAAAAATTGATTAGTAGTTAGTATTAATTAATCAGGCTTAATCTAATAGTACTTAAATGGTTTTAACGTTATTGGTCAAAAGCCAACATGATTTTTTCTTAGTTGGAAAACAAATTCAAAAGAATTACGCATAAAAATAAAAAATTATAGCAATAAACTAAGGATAAATATGATCCTCAAAATCAACCATTCCTGCTTCAGTTCCAACTCCTATGTAGAGCTATTATAACTAGAGAGGTTATTAGAGCTTTTTTATAGAAATTTAAATATCATTTTAAACATGGCTTCTAACATAAAAATCTGGCTCCACTAAAATGTCTTTATTTATTTATTTGAGAAGGATGTTTAGTTTAAGAGCCTTTGAGTTTGAAGCAAATGTCTTCAAAATTGAAATTAAAATGATAAAGAGAGTGCAGAGATGGGAGTCTAAATATTAAATGAAAATGTTGAGAAGTTAAAAAGATCAAGCTACCAGTTGAAAATACTAAAATATGTTATGATTAGACTCATAAAATTAGTTTGCAACCCAATATAACTATACACTCTGTCATAGTCAAGGTCAATTTCAAGTATGATAAAGATGATATAAAGTACTATTGTACAACTTGTCAGAAGTCTCATACTTACTCTGCAAAAAAAACGATGCATAGCAAAAGCATCACTTGAATGAATATTTTAATGCAGGAAAAAAACTATTAGCTTATTCTTATTAAAGCAACAACAAGAAAATATATAATACTCTTGATTTATTTAAAGAGCAGCAGGAGAGACTTAAGAGACCAAAGTGTAATGAATCAAAGAATTCACTGGCAAACAATTCCCTCTTTGCAGTTTCTAAGAGAGAGCTATGCATATTTATGTACTGGAAGCTGCTGATCTAAGCAGTTTTAATGTTAATTAATTTAACATTAACGTACCTAAAAAGACAAAGCTGATTATGATTGAGGAGTTATGAATACAAGGTATATTCATTTAGTAATCTCTTCATAACAAACAGTACTATAATGAATTACTACTTAATATATGATAATTTAAGAGGGTTAGAGAAGTTATTGTAAGAACTTACTTAATCTAGATAGTTTTAAATTAGGCTTTGATTAAATCACATTAAGGCTAAGGTAAAATGAAATGACCTTAGGTGTTATCTCTATCAGAACAGATACCGTAATGATTTGAATTATAAATTATCAAAAATGCTTAAGAATTTTAAAGAATTGCATGAAATTGGATAAATTCAATGAGATTAAAAGCCTGAAAATTTTATGTTGAAGTAGTAGTTATCAATTTTTTAGAATCTTAAGATAAGAGAATATAACATTAGAAAAGGTTCTTGGATATCTGGTTAATTTGCAATCAGACAAAATTGGACTAATGGATATGTTTTTTATGGAATGTATGAGCAGTTGCTTTTATAATTTTAAAGAGCGGTATGTAAAGCATGTCTTACTTTGGCACTAAGCATGAAAATAATCAATAAGTTTAGCTTAGAACCATATAAAGTAAGATAATATTAACGAAGAAATTAGAAATATAGAAGAGATGGTAATCGTTATAACCCTTAATTATCCTCCGCAATCATTGTAAGATATATATTTGAGTTATTTAAGAATTCAATTTTTAAAAAGTACAAAAATTCAATCAAATATTAAATTCATTTGATTAGAATATAAAAATATTCTTTAAAAACAAATAAAATTCAGATAAAGACTGAGTTTCTATACTACACCAATATTAACTTCAACTACACTCTACAATCTAAATCATAAAAACATCTAATTAAGGGGTTTTGGGGTTTGACTGGAAATATCTCCAATTAGTCTAGGTTAAATTTACCTTAAAATTCTAATACAAGATAATAAGATAATTAAATTTAGAATTATATTCTTACACAAAATTTGTTAAATAGGAATTTTGAAAAAAAAAGAGTTAATAAATTTTGTTTCGCCCGTGATTATTAAAATTTATCAATCATTAAATATAATATGTAAGGATGTTTTTTATAACTTTTAATGTAATTACCAATATAATTTTTAAATTTTGTTATATAAAAATACTAAAGAGAGATTTCTTCCTTTGAAGATATGAAAGATACAGAAGTTATTTGCAAAATTAATAAATAATTTCAATGTAGTTTTTGCATAAATATAAAAAAAAACTATATTGTAAAAATTTTTCAAAAGTTTTTTGAATGAATAAAAATTTATAATTAAATTTTAAAAAGAATCATAAATATTTCTATTGTGAAAAGTTATTGATAAGATATTTAGAGTATGCAGTAAAGATTTAGACATGTTCCATTTAGAAGTCAAAAATAAGATAAGAGGGCATTTCGATCTTTATAGAATATCACACATTAATATTTGAATAAAGTAAATAATTTTTTTACTAGTAACTTTATTTAAAGTGATGTTATTTTATATTTAAATTTTTAATGTGTTAATAGTATTTACAGCTGATAACTTCTTAAAAATGAATTTAATCTACTTAAGAATTAGAGCAAGATAAGTTGTTACAATAATGGGTAAGTAGTTGTTAGTTTTTGATTTATTCTTTAGGTGAAACTGGAGTCGGTAAAACTGTACTAATCGAATACTTGAAAGATGTCTTGAATTGGTAATACGCAAAACTTAATGTCCATGAAGGTATAAGCGAGGAAAAAATAATAGAGTTTGTTGATAAAGCTAATTTAGTTGCATCTGGGAAAGTATAAAGCTTCTCAGAATTCACAAATTTAACATCCGAAGAGATTAGAAATTTAGTATAGAATGATTTACCATAAGGACAAAAACCCACTCCACAGAATAACCTAAATTAATTTAATAAAACTTTTTAGTAGAGAATTTAATTTTCTTGCTATGCTTAATATATGTTAAAACTAAAATTAATTATAATTATATTTTGACATCTATATTTGTTTTTTTGGAAAACATATTACTTAAAAATAAGGGAGTTTATCTTAAAATTATTTAAAATAATAAAATAATATAAACTACATTTAGTTTTTTTCCCTGATAGCTTTAATTATCATAAAATTTTTTAATTATTTGGATGGATGTAATAATTATTAAATCATTAAAAATTCTTTTGAAAATATTTATAAATCAATGAGAATATTCATTTATTTTATAAATTCCTCAGTAACTTTATATTTCTAACTCAAATTGCCATTTGTTTTAGTGTGTAAATATGAAATTTTAAATATTCAATAGAGGTTGTGAAATTCCTTATGTAAAAAAATGCTTACCAGTTTTAAAATATTTACCAATTTAAATTTTACTGCTATTTATTGAGTATTATAAGGAGATTACAAAGCAAAACCTTCATTACCATAAATAATCCCTCATTACGGTTTTTTATTTTCCCTAAATACATAATGTATTTTATTTATCTGACAAAAATGTTTTTTAATTAAAAATTAAAATATTAAAATTAATTTTAATATTTTATAATGTAATCTTGTTCTTTGATGAAGTTAATACAAATTTTAACGTTAATGGTCTATTAAAGGAAATACTAATTAGTAAGTTTTCAATAAATTTTAGATGAATAAGGTAATAATAATGAATGAAAAAGAATTTGAATTAGATTCATGAAAACCCACAATATTGATGTTTTTAAAACATTCTTTATTATTTTTAAGAATAAAATTCGTAGCTGATTATAAAACAAACAAAAAAAACTATTATATCAATGTTAATGGAAATATAAGCTCTAATTTTTAATTATTACCCAATAATTCACTTATATTAAGCTATAATATTTCATTTTATTGTTTATTATTAGAAATTACACCAAAATAATTCATTCAAATATGACCTTAAATTAAATAATACATTCTCCATTTATAATTAGTTTAAAAAAAGAAAAGTTGACTCCTCTTAGAGTATTTTGATTTTTGATTTTTATTTTATTATAGAAAAATGCATTTTCTTGACAATATTTATATTCAGGACTTCATTAATGCTGTCTGTATAATATTTTCAATAACATATAAAGTTAATACTTTAAATAAAATAAATGCTATTATTTTTTTTAAAAAAATTGTAATTTTAAATATTTTCTCTTAATTGAAATACTCTTCTTATTTAGCCAACTTACATATAACCACATATTATTACTAAGGGCAAGTTATTATTTGTTTTAGTTTATTTGTTATTACAACTT
The DNA here is from genome assembly GCA_000711775.1 of Oxytricha trifallax. Taxonomy (NCBI): domain Eukaryota; phylum Ciliophora; class Spirotrichea; order Sporadotrichida; family Oxytrichidae; genus Oxytricha; species Oxytricha trifallax. The sequence goes on from ARYC01001663.1 coordinate 6,181, forward strand.
TAAATTTTAAAATAGAGATATTACCTAATTAAAATATTTCATTAAATTTTCATAGAAAATAGAAACATTTATGAATACCATTTCAAAAAACATAAATGCTAAAATCTATATCAGTATATAACACTTTAATTTAATATTCAAATATTTCTTAAAAATATAAAATTGTTAATAATTCTTAAAATATTGACAAATTTAAATGTATAGCAATGATGTGATAACTTTTATAGTTCAATATTTTTAATTTTTTTAATTTAATTGTTTTTTCTTTCTAAATGGATAGAAGCTGCATGGGTGTCCAATAAATAAACGAAAATAATTCATATATTTTATATATAATTGATAAAAAGAATTAAGGTAAAGGGATAAATTTTCTATATGATAAAATAAAATTGGTAGAATTTTAAAACTATCTTCATTCAAATAATATATGCAATACTTTTAGCCATTATTGTTTCTAATTAATTTATAAAAAAAAATCGATTAATCTTTTCATAATTTTAAATAAAATTGAAAAAATTTAAATTTTTATAAATATAATATCATGTTTTCAATTATTATTTTTTCCAATTTTTTTCAAAATTAGAATGTTCTAGATTCATAAAAAGTATCATGATTTAAAAGATAATATGAAGATTATAAAATATATTTTAAAATTAAATTCAATAAAATTATATTTCTTTTATGCCAATTTAAATGAACAGTTATAATATAATAATTCATTTTTTTTAATTTATTTGAAACTGATTAATAAAGAGACTTAATCTTTAAAGGGTTTATTTTTTCTTAAATTTAAATTAAATTGCAAATAAATAATAAAATCTACAAAATTAAAGCTATAATAATATAAAATTATGCCTTCAATTTATTTAATTCAAAAAATTTATTGTAAAAAATAATTTTTATTAATTCCTAATTTTATTTAATTCCTTGTGGATTTCCTAAATTAATTTATTTATCTAATATTTAATTTTAGCGAAGATCTTAGAGTAATATTATAATTACTAAGAGGATGTATTTATTATTCAATTTTATTTCTTTTGGATTAGTATTATTTTCAATTAAAAGTAGATAAATATATTATAAAATATTCACTTAAAGGTCAAGAGTATTAAATTACATGAGAAGATTTGTTTAATATCAGCTTGCAACCCATATAAGAAAATGATTATTAATAGAAATCAAAATGATAGATATACGACTGGCCTTCAGCATTAACTATAAGAAGTAAAGGAAAAGAAATTAGTATACAAGGTTCATCCCCTGCCTGAAAGTTAATTTACTTCCACTTGGGACTTTGGTTCTTTGTTAGAACAAGAATAAAAGAATTAGGTATTTATTTTGTAATATAAACTTTTAGTATTTTCAAACTTTATTTTTAAATATATTTCCACATTTAATAACATTATTATTATTATTATTTTATCATTTTTTTTCCAAATGTAATAACATATTTAAGTAAAGATTATATTAATTTGTTTTCAAAAAGTTGATGATGATTGATCATTTTTAGCAAATTAGTTAAGACCTTATATTATTGCCGATAATCCCAACATTTAATCATTCTAGAAGGTGTCTAACCTTAGTTTATCTAGTTTTTCAAAAAGTTAATTATATTAGAACTAAGAAATTTAACTTGATTTTTTATTATAGTTTAGAATAAAAGGTAAGTAAAAATAATTTTATAAAACCCAAAAAAAACATTTTTTATCATAAAATATTGCATTAGTACTTAATTAAATTAATGAATGAATTTAATGAGTATTTTATTATATTTTTTTTTTTAAAATGTGCAATTTATGAAGAATTTGATATTTTATTTTAAATTTTTCAGTATATCTTTACGGAAGCAATTAAATCTTCATGATTTTTTTAATATGTGCTTTTGAATAAATAAAATATGAGACATCATTTAATTTTTATATTTTTCAAAAAATAAACTTAAGTATCTTACCAAATTTTAGCTCAAGGCATGTATACTGTGTAATTTATATTTTCATTTTTTCTCCAAAAATGCTACTTAATTTAATTAAAAACTTTGGGTGTATGATTCCTGTCCCGAAGTTTATATTATCCAAATGGTAAATGTTTTCATTCCCATCGGAAGTCTACTACCACATAATTCATACATAAATAATATATATTAAATTTAAAATAATTCTCAAAATCTTTATCATCTATTAATACTCAAATTCATAATTTGACATTCAACATTTTTGTTCATCATAATGAAATTTCGTATATTTTACTAAAGTAACATATATTTTATATAAATTAAAAATAATAGTGTAACATATTTTTACAATATATATATATATATAAAAGTATAATTTGAATTCGAATAGAAAGTTGTTAAAAGTTTAATTTAAATTTGAATTGTTATGAAATTATTATTAATATTTGGTAGCTAGTTATATTTTAAACTAGGGTCTTATATAAATATAGGGGGTCTTCACAAATCAACAAGCGACCAAATTTTTTTAAAAGTGAGTATTTAAGACTTTTAATATTATTAATCAGACTTAAAAATTATTTATTCTAGCTGTTTGACTGAGACTCCATGGATAAGACATAGCCCTACGAGAAGGACCCTTACGAGCCGCCTCTGACCTCGCCCTCGGTGCAGCTGTCGCCCTCCGTGCTGCCGCCGGGCATGGACCTTGAGCTGGGCGAAGAGCCCATGATGAGCTGGTGGGAGCTGGCCCCGAAGATTGCATGTCTACTTTAAAGCATCTCCCTCAAAGAGCACCCCATTCAGAGCTTCGCTGAGATCTTGAAGACCCTCTTCAACGTACACACAGTCAATCACCACTGGGTCCACATTTCGAAGGAGATCGAGCGCCATGCTGTAAAGCGGAGTCTTGAGCTTGCATTGAGGACACCAATCGTGAAAGAAGGGGACCCTTTAGGAGCCTTAGATCCTGCGCTTGGTGATAAGAAGCATTTAGAGTCGTTAAAGGGCGTGCCTAAGGTTAGAGGTGTGGGCCCTATTTAATACCTACGTTAAAACTAAATCAAACAAACTACCATTAACAAACACAAGTTCTCTTCACTCTAAATGGAATTCACGCAAACGAATCACTCGCCCTCAGTACTGTCCTTTGATGGATGTGCAGATCAAGTAGTCCTTGGTGCATTGTGAGTTAGAAGAGCATGATGTAGCAACTCCATTTGCGTTGAGACTGTTGGTATAAGCGCAGGGACTGAAAGAGTAATAGTGATAGAAAGTCTTATATTCACTGCTTCATAAACATAGATCAACTTCAACTCTCTTGGCATCTGAGCCAGTTCCCTTTGGTGCGAAGAAGTCGTATAAGAGCTCTGAAGTGCCAGAGTGGATGGGAACCCCATTGGTTGAGACGCCAACGAGCGCAGCGCGCAGTGTACACTACATCAAGATTCCTCCCCTCCCCCATTAGCAAGAGCACTCCATCTTAAATGAAATCTTTGGCATAGTTGAGGAATCCGCATTAGCGTCCAGCACAGCAAGATAGAGGAAAAGGCTCTGGGCAGAGAGGAAAAGGCTAGTAGGCTTGGGAGATTCGCAAGTAATAGTCACTGTATCACCATCTTCATCGTTACCATTTCCAAGGAAATGTGCCCCAAAGCGCCTGCTGATGCCATAGGGTGGTCTGCAAAATAAAGATGCTCACTTATCTCGGCTCCTGGAGTAGATGTCTTGGTCGGAGACTCCACCCCGCAGACCAGAACATGGTGAATCGCGTGGTGCCCCTGGCCGCCCCCAGTCGAGCTTCTGCCCCTTACTGCGTTGGCAATACTGAAATCCTTGAATTCCAAAAAGATAATGTCAAGACCAGGTGACCTGACTTAGCAATGTGATGAGTGTACTCAAGACCAGAAACTGAAGCCACTCCCAGCAATGGTTCCTCAAGAGGCTCTCGATGACAACGACAAGGTAGTCTTCCAAACTTACTACAAAAGATACAGAGATGTAAAGAGCAAGGAGAATGCCTAGAACAAGACTTGGTACAGACTTCTCTTCCCACTCAGCGCTAAATAAGACACTGATAGAACATCTTCTACCGCCTACATTTCGCTTCCTACGATGAGCTGCCACGATTCAAGGAGTTGATGAAGAAGTCGGGAGCACCTGTTGAGCACGAGGACGAGGCTCACCTGGCTTGGCACTGGCAAGTGGTGGCAAGCCAGCGCGCCGACCTCCTACATTTCAAGAAGGATATTGAACTGTTCTGGAAGAAGAATGACTCCAAAGGATACAAGAAGGCCACACCCCAGTCGAGGACCCTGGAGCTCCAGGAAATGCTCAGGGACGTCTTCGAAGCCTCGGAGGATGAAGTGATCTCCTTCATCAAGAAGACCTACCAGAGGTGCCCCCTCATGCCCTGCAGTCTTCTCACCCTATTGATTCAGGAATCGTCAAGCGCAGAGATTGGGAGACTCGCAGGCTGGCACTCGAAGGTCATCGAGCCCAAGGCACAGGAGGTTAGAGATCAGAACTACTCCGATGAGCATGAAAAGGCTGTGGAAGCCATTATTAAGGAGATTGAGAAGTTAGTAGAGCAGTGATTTAGTTTAAGTAGTTGGTCATAATTAATTAATAAGTTTGTTTTGTATTTCATTTTCTTTTTCACCAATTTCAACAAACTTTTATATATATATAAAGACAGTAAATAAATATAAACCTAGAAATCATATTATAAATGTTCGGTATTTAATGTTAAGGTAAAGTTTATATTTAAATGCTGGGATCAAGACAACTTTGGAAGAGGCAGGAATCTTACGAGGGCCTGGAAATTACTTGCTGTAGGAAACTTCCTCCAAAGGCTTTAATTTTAATAAAACTAATTTTAAATAAATTTACTAATTTATTTCAATTTAAAAGTATACAATTAAATTTTTGAGACCCGATTTTCATTTTAGTTATTTTTTAGATATTGATATAGAATTTAGTTTCTTTTTGAAGTAAGCATTGTTTATCATTTTATTATTTGATGGCTAAAATTAATACTTCGGATATTTTTTAACTTAATATAAAAGATTTACATCAAGAAGATAATAAACGATGTAAATAATCACCTGTTAGAAAAATATGATGAGCATAGAGTTAATTACATTGCTAATGCTGTCCACGAATCTTAAGAGTTCATTAAAAGCATAGAAACAGCTTGGGCAGTTTCACTTAGAGACGTTGATAGATTCAGAAGACTTTTTATATTTTTCTTGGGCAATAATTGTACTGTTGGAAGAAACTAGGACTAAGATTTATTGCTAAAGAGAATTCTAGTTCTTACTCTTAGTATTTGCTACAAATTTAGATTGAGCAAGAATAGTTTAAGAAAAGATTACGAATAAAAGGGGGAATTTTAAGATAAAAAATTGTTAAGATTTCATAAACAGTTTTATATAAATCATTAGTTTATTAATTAGTAATCCCAAATAAAAAATTATAAAAATCCTTGGCAACTAAAGATATTGTATTTAGTAACAAGACTGGGATACTCTTTCTGAAGTTTTAGTTTTTTTATTTTAATAGGAAATTTAGATTAACTCAATTTTAATTATACCTAAAATGCATAAAGATATTATATATTATTAACCTTTTTTATGTTACTCCATACTTATAATTGTAAACTTCTATTTATTCATTCAAATATGTTTAAATTATTTGAAAAAATCTACTTCACACATTTTTTAGATAATAATTAAAAAAATAAAAACAATAATAATAAACCTCTATTTTACTTTTAAATTCATGCTATAAGAGTAGAAATATTATATATGATTCAAAAATATAAAATTATAGGATCTAGTTTTAAAAAAGCTACATAAATTTAGAAATTCGTTTAAATATAAACTGAAGAAAAATCTTCTTTTAAAGTTAATATATTAAATATGAAATGTTATATTACTGCTTTAGTTTTCATTGAATACATATAATAAATTAGTTACTAATCTAAAGAAATACGATTAATTTCTTAATAATTAATACTTCTCATCACTCTTATTATTATAAAACTATATATATTAACTCTAATCATTATTATTAATACTTATTGGGATTTATTTTTCTAATCATTATAGAATTTTCCTCCTCAAAAGACTTCAACAATTATTGAACAAAAAAATTAAATAAAATATAAGAAAAAAATAATTATTAATAGTCAATTATTTTCATATTTAGATTATTATTTTATAATTATTCTTATATTTACAAGAAAATATCAAGCGATTTTTTTTTCTTTATTATAATATGTTATTGAAAGACTTTAAAAAAATTTTATTTTAAATTATGTTAAAAATATTATAAAACCAAAACAGCAATAAAATAATATTGGTATAGAATTTTTAAATATTAAATTTACTCAATATCAATTAAAAATTATAAAAATAAAAATCTAGAAAATCATTTGTTGCAATTATAACACATATTTATAATTAATCATGCTTTTCTACTATTATTTAAATTGAATAAAATCTTTTAAACTTCTTATTTGCATTGCTTTAGGAAATGGAATTTATGCTAAAATAGAATAATTTAGTTTTCTTTAAAATTCTGTTAAATATCATAATATTATTATATTTTTTAGAGTAATTGATTTTTAATCTAGAATTTTATAGTAAAATTAATAAGAAATCAGTTTTATTCAAGCTATAAAATCTGGTATTTACTAAATATCTTAAAATTTGTTCAATTAATTTATAAACTAAAAATTTATTTAATTCAGAGCTAGATAAATTAAGTTTAATATATATATCTTCTTATCCTAGTCAAAAGTTGTGATTAAATATATTACCATTTTAAGCAAAGTTTAGCTTAATTTGAATTTTTTAATCTGCATTTGCATAAATTAATTACACAATAAAATTATAGTAATAAATAGTTATGAGAATGAGATTTCAATATATCATTTAAACAAAAATATATTTTTAAATAATTTTTTTCTATAAAAAAGAATCATAAATTAAATAAGTTAATTTATTAATTATTTATTTATTAAATAAATTTTTATAATACTTAATGGAAGAATCAAAACACAATACTGATCTTATTATATTAATTATATTTTTTTTTAATTGAAAATTTTAAATTAGAGCTTTTTATGATAATATTACATTCTATATTATTCAAATTAACTTATAGTCTCAAAATAATTTAAAAGATTTTTTTTTAGTCTAGTGAATCAGATTGATATATATTTCAAAATATAATGAGCAAATTGTTTAATTGCTTCACTTACTAATTGTTTGTTTAATTACAAAAAATTTAATAAAATTCAATGCTTATATATTACTGTTTATAAAATTATATTGTTTTTAGAAATAAAAATTAATTATTTTGTTATATTACATAACATATTGAAAAATACTTTTTTTAGGATATTTCAATTCTTTTCAAATCATAAGGAGATTTTAAAAAAAATTAATTAATTTATTTAAAGAAATAAAATTGATTATATTAGATTGTTTAATATTTTTAAAAATATTTTTTTGATATAATTATATATTAAATTCCTTTATTTTTTAATTCTAATTTTTCTAATAAATTATTAATGGAATAAATATTAATTTAAATTAAATAAATAAAACTATTAATAAAAATAGTGTAAAACATACAAAACAATTAAAAATATGTTTCAAATTTTATAGTATTGAAATTAATTATAAAGCTAGGGGATTTAATGCAACAGGTATATTAAATGCAAATCTTCTTGTATATTTAAAATTAATTGAAGAAAAGTTTCAATATATTAATTAGCCTTATTTATTAATTTACTTAGCTTAAGGATAATAAAAGAATAAAATATAATTATTATTTAAATAAAAAATTTTTAAATGGTACTAACATTTAAATTATATTATTATTCCTAAAATTAGAATGAATTAAAAGAAAAAAAATAGATTTATGAAACATGGGTTAATTTTTTGTTATTTAAATAAGAGTTTCGTTTAAACACCAAATTACTAGTCTATTATAAAAATAATTTAAATAATTCTCTTTAATAATTTATATAAACTAATTAAAATTTTTTAATTCTATATTCAAAATTTATCATAAACTAGCTATATAATCAAAATAAATATTTGAACTAAATTTTTGAATTTGCTCGAAAAAGCAGTTCATAATTTTTATCATATAAAAATTTTATATTGATTTTTTATTTGAGTTAGAGTAAATTGTGTTTTTTGTTTTTTAATTAAAATCTTAAAAATATTATTATTATATTTATAATTAATATATTTGTACTCAATTATAATAAAAAGTAATACTTAAAATTATTTATAAAGATAAAATTAAAGATACTTATTCATATCTAATGAAATGCTGTTATGTTTTTTGTGTCTCTAAAAAGTGGTTTTAAATGTTAATTTAAAGTTTTAATCTTTTAAAATATCTTAATTGATAATATTGACATATAATTAGTTTTAAGAATCACTATGTTTATTAATTTAATTATAAATCATTTAATTTAAGGAATATTAAGGTTTTTTATTGATAAGATAGAAATTCCAATAGGTATTGGGAAAAATGAATCACTTAAAGAAAATGTCTTTGTTATATTATTGAAAACGATTGGATATTTTAAATGAAATTATAAATTCGTAGTGAAAATATACTCTTAAACTAGTATATATATAAGAGAGTCTTAATACTGTTCAAAATATCTTTTTAAGAATTACTTAGTAGAATAATTTCTAACATCATATTAGAAATATTTTATAATTTTTATTTTTATTTATATTATATAAACTACAATATTTTTTTCTTCAGATCATATAGTAATGATTTAATTTAATATAAAAATTGAATTATTTATGAATTGTATTTTTACTTTATATGATGACGGAATAATTAAATTTTCTCTCATTAAAAAGAAAATAAATAATAAGATTTAAAACGAAAAATTATTGATAAAATAATGAGCCTTTTTTTAAATGTTTAGTATGATCAATTTTAAGTAATACTAAATTAAACTACTATTAATTCTTAAAACTGCTCTGTCTTATTAATATTTACAATTAAAAAAAAATTTCCATTTCAAAATTTAAAGATGAAAGAATGTCTTTAAACTTTTATAATTCTTCCTTGCTAAATCCATCTTTTCATAAGATGGCTGAATAAGTACTTTTTTTTGAGTTTTTAGTATATTAAATGTTCACATTTAATATCTTTGTTTTATATCTTAAATTTTAATTAATTATCTACTTACTTTTCTTTGTTCTATGTTCTAATCTATATTTGAGATAATTATAATTTCTCTTTCGAATCAAAGATATGATATTTTAATTAATTATTAATTCAAAGAGATCTTTTGAATTAAGAAACTAAATATTATTTATGTTAGTTATTTTACTATAGAATCAGTTTCATATAATTTCTGATCATTAAGATTTCTTAGAACTGAACTTTTATTATGATATTTTACATTAAATTAATTTATTAAATTTCTCTCTTTCATTTATATTTGATCATTAATCGTAATTAAAGCATCAAACCATTAAATTTAATTTGGAAAATTTATAATATAAGATATCAAATAATGTTGAATTGTAATATTATGAGATGGTAAATTCTGACTACATTTAAAATAAATATATAAGCAAAAAATAAAAAAAGAATTCTATATAACATTTTATTTCCTTTCTCTATATTAAGCAACTTTTTTAGATCATGATTTCCACGGCTTATAACTCCCCATCTCATCATAATAATATTCCATAATTCTATAAGTATCAACACTTATTAAAAGAAAAGATGTTCATTTTACATTAATGATTGTATTAAGTAATAGATTCTCTTAAACTTCAGTTACATTTTAAAATGATAATAAATTTGACACTTAAAATACCCATTTTGTAAATTTTTAGCCAAAATTTTTCTTCTAATTTAAAATTAAATTATTTTTATAATGTTTTTGTTTATTTAGTTTTAAATGGTACTTAACAAAATTCCTCTTTTTATAACTGGTAAGCCTGGAAGTTCAAAGACATTTAATTAAATATAATCTTATTTTAAATACATAATTAATATTTTAATTAATTTAATTTAAATAGTTATAATTAAGTGTTTTATTATTAAATTTTGAATTAGCTATGAACTTAGTTTTGAAGACTATGAAGGGATAAAGTTCTTTAAATGATTTTTACAAATAATTCCCAGCTGTAATTTATATTTATCATATCATTATTATTATTATTATATACTCTAAGGAAATTAATACTGGGATTTATGGCATCCAGATAGATATAATCAGATATTAATACTTTAATTTTTGGGTATTCATCTCAAATTTTTATTCAAGTGACTTAATCCGTGTGTATGAAGGATAGCTTCATTTTTGTCTATTAATTTCAATTATATGCTTTAGTTCAGTTAAACCCTTTTTTAAAAAATTATTTTCTTAATTTGCTATTTGGAAAACATTGGAAAATACTCAATCAAAGTTTTAAGGAAAAATGTTAATTTCTTATATAGTTGTTATATTTTAGATATGGAATCAAAACCTTTAAAATATTATTCTAATCATCATTATATAATATATAGAATATATAAATCTAATTGACTTAAATAATTATAAGATATTTGAATGCCATTCTTTTATTAAGGATCAGTTTAATCAACCTCAACTGGTATTGATAAGATCTTTGAAAGAGCATACAAAACAAACGAAGCTCAATAAAAGAAATATTAAAAAGAAAAAATTTAAAACGCAGCTTAATTAATTCAAAACGAAGCTGATTTAATTTAAAAGAGCAACCCAAATTTAAAGTTTTCATTTATTACTTTTTATTTATTTAAGAGAAAAATGATTAAATTGAAAAATATTCGAAAATATTTTCATAATTAATACTTAATAATATAAAGATGTTAAATTTAGATTTTCCTACGTGACACATTTTATTTAGTTTTTTCATTTTTTGGGTAAGGATTAAGGTTAAATTTCAAGAATATAAATAATCTATTCATATATGTTTATGATTTAATTTATTTCATTGATTACTTATTTCCATATTAAACATTTCTCTATTACAATATAAAATTTGGTGATCAAATTAATTAGAAAAATTTTATTAAAAATTAGCGCTTTTGTAAGGCAAAACCATTTTGAAAACATGTGGTTTATGATATTTTTTTAGCATCCCATTTAAATATTTTTTCGTTTAAAATTCAAAATTTTGAAAAAAAAACTTTTGCTGAAAGCAAACAATTATTAATATTGTCAAGCATAATCTCAAAATTTAATTATTTGTGCTATCTAAATGATATCTGATTTGTACATTTATATTAATAGTCTAATAATGATTTGATAAAATATTTCTTGAAGTTTTTGTTATTTATTATAATAATTAATTAAGAATTAAGATAATATCACATACAAAAATCTAGAGGTAATCTTGACTAACTTTCACTTATAATGGATTCTAATATTAGAAGCTTAATTTTAATTCTATGATTTATAAAGGACTTTAATTTGAAATTTGAAGTCCTTTATAAATAATTTACTTTAGCAGTAAGTTAATCTGCTCCTTTATAACATGGTAACGATGAGACGTATTATTCACCTTTTAATAAAATTTTAGAGATACGATTATTATAAATATTAAATTCAAATGCTTATTTAAATTTTCATTTTCAAATATCAAGCATCAATCATCGTTTTCAGTTACTATTCTAATCTGATGATAAATTATTCAGTAAAATGCTAAAATATTTAATTGAAGATCTTTTGATTTTTACTTATATAATAATTCTTAAAAGTAAAAATTTTAGCATAAAAAAAATCATATAATATATTTATTAACTCATTTAAATAAGTAGACCTCAGGAAATATTTATTTTTCATCCGTAGTATATTATAAATGCTTATAGATTTATATTTCAATATTTTTTGATTTTTTCAATTTAAAAATAAAATTTTTATTGTTAAAGATTGAATCTTTAATGAAATTACTTTTATTAGTTTTGAAATTTTACTATTCATAAATAAAATTTATTTGGAAATTTTATTTTAGAAATTAAATTATTGCTTAATAAAATTAATTTTAAGAATAATTTAGGTGTAAGCAGGATTTTTGTATTTAGATTAATTTAAATTGAGGTTATGTTGCATTATTGAAAAAAACTGATGAAAAAAATTGAATACACAAAGAATTACCTTTAAAAAACATTTTATAATAAAAAGGTTTGATAACCAATAAATCACATTTTGCCGCTATTAATAATACGAAATTGCCTTTATTTAAGAAAAAATAAAAATTAATTTATACTTTTTATTTAGCTGTGATCTATTGAAACCATAAATGATACATACTATTCTTTTTTGATGAGTTTCCTATTTTGTTTAAAATATCCAATTATTGCGTATTTAATTATAGTTTTTTTTGTAATTTTTGGCGAATTTTATGGATTAGTACCATAGCCTTTTTTTTCTGCATTATTTGCATAAAATAAACATTGATACTATGCACTAAAATGGATTGAAATACCAAAATATTTACTGATTCAGGTATTGCCTAAAGTTATAGCATTCTCTTTATATTCTTTATGCCATTTTTATATATTAAATTACAATATAGTATTATTTTAAATTATAATATATTAATTTGAGTTTAATTAATAAACTTAATAATATAATTTTGTATTGAATGTGATTGTTGTCGTCATCATTTTTTGAAACTAAAATATTAAATATAATTAGCAATACGATTATTTAAAGAATTTTAAAGTTTGAATTAAGTCTAAAATGTCAGTAAAAAACCATTTATTTTAAATAAATTACAATAAAATAAAATATCACAAGTGTTAAAAATTTAATTATAAATTATAATTACTGTAATTATTTTCTAAAATTAACTAAAAATAAAATTTTATTCAATGTAAGTAAACTTTGTTTTAAGTATTACTAATTTTATAGAAGATTTATAATAAAAAAATTATCTTTTTAAAATATCTCTTAGAATAAGTTAAAATCTAAAATTAATATATAGTACAAGAGTTTAACCTTAATCAGTAATAATTTTTCGTTAAATAATTTAAACATGAAATATAAGAAATTGATTTATAAACAAAATAGATCTATAAAACTTTAAATTAAACTTTAAATTTGTTGAAACATACAAATATAAAACAGATAATGAAAAAAAATATTTTAAAACTGAATAAATAATTTAATCATCTCTTGCTAAATGAATAATAAAGTAACGATTTTTTCTTTTGGATGTAAAACTATCTTTTTCCTCATTGTATTTTTATGAATAATTCTTATAATAACTCTATCTCTTCAAAAAGATATTAATTAAAGTAAAACTTTTACAATTTATAATGTATTAATTTTTTCCTTTTTAAAACTTATAAGTGATTTTTTTTATTTATTGACTATATAAGTAGTATAACTCTCAGAGTATTTACTAGCATATAAATCTTTTCCAAAATTAATCTAAAAAAATTAAAAATTATTAAAAATTCAATTAAAAAACAAAAATTCATTTTTATCAAAAAGATTTAAAGCAGTCGTACATCAGTCATAATAAAGTTTACTATTTTTTTCGAAAAAAGAATATTAAAAATTAATTATGACAAATCAACATTTTTGTAAAAGCCGCCTAAACATGAAATCAATTTTTGATTTATTATAAGAAAATTTAAAATAGAATTAAGTAAATAAAAACTAAAGAAATATAAGCAAAATATATAATTAAATACTTAAATTATAGAACTTTGCTTATGCAATATGCTTTATAATATCTCATAAAAATTATTTAA
>ARYC01001664.1:0-24001 GCA_000711775.1 Oxytricha trifallax
CGCTTATTAGTATGCCTTGCTTCTTTTAATCTTCAGGAGAATTAGAGTAGCGTTTTTTGTGAGCTTCTTCAATGATCTCTCTGAGATAACTCTCTCTTTAAAGTGCCAAGAACTCCAAAGAAGAAGCTCCTTTCTGGAAGCTTGTTAGAGAGTTGTTTCTTGGTAGGAAGATAAACTACCAACTCTTCTTCTTTCATCGCATCCTCGTAGAGATTAGTGACTGAAATCTCTGGGTAGTTTGGTATATCTATCAACTTTATATCACTGTTTTTGAAGGCTTTCTTCTCATCGCAGAGTATAGCTTTTAAGAATGAAATTTTGGTACCTTCCATCGTTGGAAGGAATAAACCCACTATAGTATATGATTAAGTATATGTCACATGCTTACCATGCTAAGTGAGGTATCGATAGAGATCTTCCTTGCTTCTAAATCTTGAGAATATTTCTTAAGCTTCAACCCTCTTCATTGCAGTACCTATAGATTCCATCCTTGTTCCTTCTCTTGTTATTGAATTTCAAATTTTAATATATAGAGTTCTGGATCCTACTGTTAAAAATCTTAGTATTAAATATGGGCATCTTATACGAGGTCAACCTGGTAAGGATACGTGGAGGAAAGCTGGCAGAAGCTGTAACAAACTTCAGAGATGGAGCTCCATTTTTATCAATTTAGTTCCATTAAATTAGGACTAAATTTGTTTAAATTTGATTAGTACCGGTACTAAATTCGATTAAATTTAATTGGTACCAATTTAATAGTACCAAAACTTAATTAGTACCTAGTTTTTAACTAATGAGGTTTTAATGAAAAGTTTCAAAATGGTTCAAAACCTAATTGGTACCAGTACCAACCTGAATTTATTCTCAGTTGGTACCAAAATAAAAATATTAAGCATAAAATTAGAAAATTTATAGTTATAAACTAAGTATAAATATGATGTCTAACACCTAAGATCAACCATTGTTGTTGCAGTGCCAGCTCCTATACAAAGTTAGTATAGCCAGTGAGGTTTTTACTTATTAATAATAGAAATTTAAATTTGAATTTAAACATGGCGGCTAACTTAAATCGTAAGGCAGTTTCTCTTGGAACAGGTTAATCATTGCTCAACTTTGGCTCCTCCAAGAAACCAGAAGTAATTTATATTGAAAAGGTGGTAGAGCTTAGAGCTAAGAGCTCTAGAGTTTGAAGCTGAGGTCTTTAAAATTTAAGTTTAAAACAAGAAGTAGAGTGCTGAGATGGGAGTTTAAACATAAGTTGAATTGGTTGAGGAAGATAAGGAACAGCAACCAATAGAAAAAATTAAAACGTTTTAATGTGAAGACTGCTAAAATTTCTTCTCAACTGAGTCAAGCTTGAAGAGACACATCAAAGAGGTACACTCTGGTAGAGCTAAGATCTACTTCAAGCATGATAAAGTAGATGGTAGATACTAATGCACTACCTGCATGAAGTCTTATACGCACTCAGCTAAAGTAAAGAGACATATGCAAAAGCATCAACTAAGCGAATTCCTGATTAAAGATGAGGAAACTTAAAAGCTTGTACCTGCTAAAAGAAAAAATAACTCTCTTGATTCACAAATAGAGCAGTAGGAGAGACTTAAGAGATAGAAGCGGTTTGAGTCAATGAACCAACCAGCAAATGGAATGTATATTGCATGCTTATAAGAGAGAGCAATGTATATACCTGCATTAAATGCAGTCAACATAAGCAGCTGTATTGAAAACTATTTGAATATTGACGTACCTAACAAGGTAAAACTTATAGTTGTTGATGAATTCGCATACAAGGTATATCCATTCAAGTATCTCATAAAGAACGAGCAATATTAAAATGAGTTTGCAAATGAATACATAGTACTGAGAGAGGCTTTGAAAAGATAATGCAAGAACTTAGCTAAGCTCAACGGAGTTATACTTGGTCATGGTTTTATTGCATTGAGACTCAAGAAGTTTGAAATGACTTTAAGAGACTATCTCTACCTTAATAGATATCCTGATGATTTTGAATGAGATACTCACAGATATGACTAAGGGTGTGAAAGAGCTCCATGATCTAGGGTATGTTCATAGAGATTTGAAGCCAGAAAATGTAATGCTACATCTCTGCCCTTTAGAAGTAGTAGTCATAGATTTCAACAGATCAATAAGACAAGAGATAGTGACTTTAGCTAAGGTTTTAGGCACTCCATGATACTTCCCTATGAGAGAGAAATGGACAAATGGCTCTGTATAATGGGATGTTTGGGCGGTGGCTGCAATTATCTTAGAGTGCGATATGGAAAGTATGTCATACTTTGGAACAAAACATGAGAAATAATCAATAAGTTTGGCTGCTAAACATATTAAGCAAAATGAAATATGCAATGAAATTAAGAAGATAGTTGAGATGGTCATTGTAAAAGCTCCAGCATATCACGATAATCATTGGATGATATACTAGAACAACTACAGACTGCTAAATTCAAGAGGTATCACAAAGATAAGCATATAAAATTTGTTTGAATTAAGTACAGTAATACTCATTAAATATTCATTCAATTCATAAAAAACATGCGTTTTCTCTACTAACCCCAATAAGACCCCAACAATACCCTACAAATCAAAGCACTTATAAACCTCACTAAGGGGTTTTGGGGTTTTGATTCTGATTTAATTTTTACTCTATATGTCTTCAGCGTTGTGTTCTTTTCTTTTTTCTTGTCTTTTTTTCATTGTTCTTTTTCATTCCTTAGTAAGTAATGTTGAAAAACCAGGGTTTACTCTCGAATTGTCTTTGATTTCTCTTTTCAGTTAAATTTTACTTTGATCAACTTTTATTTTAATTCTTTCCAAACATAGAAAAGTGACATAATATTATTCAAGTCTCATTAGGTTAGTATCGTTTGATCTAATTCTAGTCCTTGGTAATTGTCATGAATGAAAATTATTTTTCTAAAACTGTTTAATCTTTCATCTCTTATCGGAACTGCTGATATTATTCTATGATAGAACTTATGTGGTTATAGTCTTATAATCTTTGGTATCTGTTTTGGAATGTAGTTCTGGTCAGATATTGAAGATATACCGATGTATGACGTATTAGTTGTCATGGTACTAATTATTGAAAAACATTTTTATTCGCTATTCAATAGCGAGAAAAATTTGGTGTCTTGAATTTCTTAGTTGCCATTTATGGTTTAGAGTTCGGGTCCCAATCTATCAAATTTCTCCTTGATTAAGTTTTAATAATTACTAAACTATTTTTTGAATGTTTCATTTTAAATAGTAACTTTCTTTGCATCAATTTATGTTTGTAGATTGTTTTTCTTGGATTGGTTACTATATAGGTGGTTTGAGTTGGGGTTTTGTTGTTCTAATTTATGGGGGCGTTGTTCAGAGGTAATTATGAAGTTTGATTTTAGATCTTTCTTGAGTTATAAAATCTTTTTTGGAATGTTTTATTTTTGTTCTTAGCCTTTTGTTTTGCTTCTCGTGCTATCTTTTCTCTAAGTTCTTAAAACTTCAGCTTCTCAAGCTCTAGTTAGTGAACTTACTCTTAGATGACTTGTTCCTTAAGTATTAGGTATTAAGGAGGTGTTTTTCTTCCGTTGTGATCGTAATAATGAGGCATAAATTCGAAGTCTAATGTTGTATCTTCGCTTCCTAAAGATTAACAGTCATCGTCGTCGCTCCAGTCATCATCATCTGACTCTGTTTCAGATGCACTACCTCTCCAAGATTTTGCAGTGATTAGGTGGTAGTAGGGGAAATAGTCTTTTTTAATTTCGATCTATTATTGGGGGTCGTCGCCTTCCT
Source organism: Oxytricha trifallax (assembly GCA_000711775.1). Lineage (NCBI taxonomy): Eukaryota > Ciliophora > Spirotrichea > Sporadotrichida > Oxytrichidae > Oxytricha > Oxytricha trifallax. The sequence goes on from ARYC01001664.1 coordinate 3,802, forward strand.
CCCAGACGTAGTTAAACACTAAAGTGACTTCCTGATTATCGTCGTTCTTTTGGAGTATGGAATTTTTATGTTCCTCTTCCTACTCATCCTGTAATGGAGTTAGATTTGCTTTAATAGCATTGTCATTCAATACTATTATATCTCTATTGTACAATAGATACTAGTTATAAGCAATCTAAAACCCCCGTCAGGGTCCTGGAAATAACCCTGCTCTTTAAGATAAATTTGGTCTTACTCGTGAAGTTGTTTACACATCTCAAAAGTTAATTCCTTATTTAATAATAAATATCTTATAAAAATTAGTTCAAAAATATAAATAATAATAATAATTATTCAGAGCTTTTGACAAGTTTTGAATTCGCAAATAACTATAATGATCTTGATTTCATATTATAATGCAAATATTAATCCGAATTGACATCTTTAAGTTTAAATTATGGTTTTTACAATGAATTTCACATAATTAACTTAATAAAGTTTACTAATATGATATATACACAATATGGTGGTATTTCTCTCTCTTAAAAATTTATATTCATAAAGATCTTAAAAATATATGTTCACCCCGAGGTACCTCCCCCCACCCCTCCCCCCAGTCCCAAAACCGAGGTACCTCCCCCACCTCAAAAATGAAGAACCCCTAATATACACAACTTTATTGAAAAAACATATTCCCAAGGTCTGAATCTACTTAATTCATGACATCTAACTCTCAATACAAATTTTACTCATAAAATGACATAAATTTTTCAAAATTTATGTCATCATTTTAATTCCTATTTTAATGTTATTTTTAATTTTTGGCAACTCTCATTACGTTCGTCGACTCTTTTAGAGATATACTCCCATAGGAAAATATATTTCAAATAAGATTACATTACTAAGATTTTTTGAAGATTTTATAAAATACAATGAGTTAAACACATAAAAATTACAAAACTCTTTTTCAACCTAAAACATTTTCATTTGATTAAAAAAAATAAATAAACATGAGTAAATTTTTCAAAAAATAATTTACAGTATAGAATTAAATTTATAATATCATAATATACGAATAAATTGAAAAATGATTATGCTTAGATTACAATAATAAAATAATAATAAATATATAAATTTTAATCATTTTTCAATTTATTCGTATATTATGATATTATAAATTTAATTCTATACTGTAAATTATTTTTTGAAAAATTTACTCATGTTAATTTTTTATTTAATCAAATGAAAATGTTTTAGGTTGAAAAAGAGTTTTGAAATTTTTTATGTGTGTAACTCATTGTATTTATAAAATCTTCAAAAAGTCTAAATAATGTAATCTTATTTGAAATATATTTTCCTATGGGAGTATATCTCTAAAAGAGTCGACGAACGTAATGAGAGTTGCCAAAAATTAAAAATAACATTAAAATAGGAATTAAAATGATGACATAAATTTTGAAAAATTTATGTCATTTTATGAGTAAAATTTGTATTGAGAGTTAGATGTCATGAATTAAGTAGATTCAGACCTTGGGAATATGTTTTTTCAATAAAATTGCGTATATTAGGGGTACTTCATTTTTGAGGTGGGGGGAGGGGTGAGGGGGTAACCTCGGTTTAGGGACTGGGAGGGTGGGGGGAGGTACCTCGGGATGAACATATATACTTTCAATAAGTACGATTCTATATATTCGTTTTTGATTAGTTTAAAACTCTTACTTCCATTGCAATCATTACATCATGGGAAGTTGTGCTATAAACTACAATTCATATTGAAATAATCCTTATTTGTGAATTTAAATAATGCTTAATATCATTGAGAAATCATTTCTCGAACAAAGAATAAGAAGCCAAACCATATACTTAGAATATAATTCTATTAATTATGATGATGATGATGACTAATCAATTATCTAAAATGCAAAGTCAATCAGATTAATTAACATTAAGCGGTTTGTAATATCGACTATTTGATTCATAATCTTGAGCAAATAGTTTTTATTTCATGATGATTCATGAGAGGCTGACTTTATATTAATTTACAGACTACTTAATTTAACCTAAATATCAATGTCATAAATACAAAACAAAGTGAGCATAAAGTTTACTATACAAATCCTTTCACTTTCTTGTTTCTTTTTGAATTTTAAGGTATCAAACTTCTTGATAAATTATAATATTCATAAGCTTTTAAATCTACAGTTTGTTGTAAAATTATTATTATTTTACCAGTATTTCAGTCTAGTAAATTACTCTGTATATATATATCAAAGATATGAAATTATCTATTTTTAAAAATAGCACCATTCATAAACTGTATACTCCGATATTCTTCATTATCTTATAAATTGTCTTGTTTATATTCTCACACTAACTCGCATTTATAATCTTAACTTTAACCTTATCAGTATCTTCATACTTTTTATGTTTCATATGTCAATCGTTTAAACAATATTACTAAGAGATATCACTAGCGTTAATATTTTTTTTCATGAAAATTGCAAGAAATTAGAGGAAATTGTATACTGGAGATCCATTTTGGTTAGTAATAGCATTCAATTATATTTAATAATTAGGTGCAGTCGGAGTTTTAGGTCCATGGATTGGAGTTATTGTTTTTGTTCTTTTTGGATCTCTAGTCAATTTAAATAGTAATAGTACTTAGTTAGAAAATACTAAAATATACCTTGAAGATTTACTAAGTATAAATATAGGTGTTGTATTTTCTTATGCTAGTAACTAACCTTAAAAAAAGAATTGAATTTTTTCTGATGAGTATTAATGTTTGGAGCTTATGCTATAATTGTTTTGGTATTTACAGCTATTTTGTAGTTTTTCAAGTTTTTCATACTCATCAATTTGGTTCACTGCTTCCCTAGCATCCTCGAAATTGCATTCTAGCTTTAGATTCAATGTTTATCTGGCTAAACAATGATGAATCAAATATATCATTAGTTTTCTATTGAAATTTAATAGTTCATAAGTATATATTTAGCTTTATAATAGTAAATTATAACATTTATGGTTTCATTATTTTTAACTTTCATTCTTTTATAACATTTTCGTATTTAATAATTTATCATCTGACAGTTAACTTATTCGTAAATAAAGGATAATTTCAAACTGATTATATATTTTAAGTATATACATTTATCTGTTATATGAAATAAACATTTTACGGGGAACTGGTTATGTCAAACCCATTTCTAATTTAAAATATAGTTTATTTTGTTTTTCTTTATCATTAATTCTTATATTGTCTGGAATTATAAGTATCATTTTTGATTAAATAAGGAGGTTGCTGGAAGTAAATTCATTTGTAAATTTATACAATTATTGCAATTGTATTTTTTACCTTAAATCTCTAATCTTGTAATTATTATAATTCTAGTAGTAGTAAATAACTCGATATAAATTAAAATAACGAATAATACACAGGTGATAGCAATTTGCGAGATCTGAAATTTAAACTAATAATTGCCTGTTCAAGCGGTTTATCGCTGATTTTATAGATTCTCATCTCCATTACCATCTTCCGAATTTTGCTATTCCGACTCATATTTCCTGATGGCATTACTAAGACGTCTTTTGCCAATCATCTTTAGAATGATCCTCTGCTCTCTCTGTAACTTGAGCCACGCTTCGTTAGTAGTCTTTCATCTGTCGTTGCTCTGATTCTTCGTTTAATAAGGAGCTCTCCAGCTCAGTAATTTGTCCACTGAGTCCGAATCCATCCTCATCTTGCTCTTACTCTTTTCGTCTATTTTCTGAATAAAGCTATTTTGAAAGTCACCCATTTCCTTCCATACTCGGCTCAATATTATAGCGCTCCTCTTTTCTAGGTTCAATTCTGCGTCTTCTTCTTTAATCATACCCAGACCCCCTAATTTTCAGCTTTGGAATGCAAACTTCCAAATTTAGCACTAGATGGTATCATCGCATTATCTATCAGTCTTTTGAGAAGATATGCAATGTGGGTCTCCCTCTAACATTAAGTTAAGTGGTTGTCATTTATGATACCCATTAATCAACAATTTTCTGGGTCCTTCAATTAATTTTTCTTTAGTTTGCTTATCATAATATGTACCTTATACTCACCTACCAAAATTTCTCTATTTACCTGATTTAACAGTTTGATTTGTTTCTACAGAATTGATTTGATGTCGATTACCTTCTATTATCAATGACCTCAAGTTATGATGATTTCTTATCTATTTTCACAATTATCCAGCATTGGCAGTTTATCACATTGCTTTAGCAGCTTATAGAGATTATATTAATTATATTAATTAGCATACTTAGAAAAGCTTATTATTCAGATTGATAACATAACAAAATAGAAAGAAATACTTTAAATATATATTTTATTAAACCTTAACATATCTAATAAATATTACTTATTTTATGAATGAAAACTTTTAAGCATTAATTGAACCATATTGCAATTTACTATAATCAGCCCCTTATTTCATTAATAGAAGATTAAATCCCTTAATTTGATTTAAAGTAGGGTTATCAACAAAATAAGTAGTTATACATATTACAAATGAAATAGGTTTAAAATATAAGTATAATCTAAATCTCTTTAACATTTACTCTCTTCTCATAAACTTTGAATAATTAAGTGTTCAATTTTCACATAGCTATATCAATTGTTTTGTATTTTTACATTTTCAGTAATTCCATCAGAATATTGACAAAGCATATCTACCTTTTTAAACTTTTGCTTACTTATTTTGCTAAATTATTTTTTAGGGATAGCTGCCAAATAATTAGTAATTTTATGAATAATATAATATTTGATGATTTTATAGTCGCATAAGTAGAAGCAATGTAAGGAAATAATTTATTAAATATAGCATAATATTGTAGTAATACATTTGAATTCGGGAAATTATTTGAATTTAAGTTTATAATTAATCAAAATATTGGCAGTTAAAGTTGGCCAATTTGAACGATCTTGGGTTCATTCGATAGAGAATTCAAAATTAGCTTGGCTTTACTCTTGGCAGTACTATTATATCGCATCCCTGGAGCGAAATAACTCGTTTTTATAGTGAGGGTATGATTTATCGATTTTTGTGTTTAATTAAAGTCGAGTTATCTCGCTCCAGGGATGCGATATAATAGTACCGCCAAGAGTAAAGCCAAGCTAATTTTGAATTCTCTATCGAATGAGCCCAAGATCGTTCAAATTGGCCAACTTTAACTACCAATATTTTGATTAATTATAAACTTAAATTTAAATAATTTCCCGAATTCGAATGTATTCCTACAATATTCTCCATTTATATTAGAGATATTTTAAACTGTAAATAATAAAAATTAAGAATAGAATTTATCTTTCATTTTTAAATACTCAAATAATAACAGGTAATCTAAAATTACTACCGTATTTTTAACGAAAAATTAAAAGTATTCCTGATCTTTAACATTTTATATATATATATATTAAGGAAATCTTATAGTAGTTATGAGAAATCGTTGACACACTTTAAATTTAAAGAACACATTATTAGAGGAGGTAAAAATCAGCAATATCCAATCTATGAACAGAACTAATTCTTAAGATATTCTAGAAAGCCTTTTTTTTAAATGAAAATGTTCAAAAAGTCAAATCAAACTCAATATATGAGGGAACAGATTTATAGGCGCTTCATTATCTCAGCTTTCATAACTCTCCTTTGTTTCAGTCCACCATCTACCTTAAAATCTAAATGCTTAATTGGGAACAGCAATCCTTCCCCTTTTTTAGTTTTCATGACTTAAACTTTCGAAATGCATGAAATTTAATATTCATTATCTGAACTCTATATATTTGATTCGCGGACCATACATTATGCATTAACTCTAAATTATATAATTTTGCAAGTTGTAGAAATAAATCTAGTTTAAAATACTTTTTTATTTTATCTTAAAAAATTTAGATATATTTTATTAATTAAAATTGATAAAAACAATGAGAAATTGAGTGGAGCCAGCAGATGTTAACAATAGATCAAACTACTGCAGAGACAACGCTATCTGGAGGACAGAAAGTCTAACAATCTTAAGTGAGAAGCATGAAACGCTTACTGCAGGATAACCTGAATATCTCGTAGATTAAAGATAACTCAGAGAAATTTTGAATTTTAACATTTAATCATTTGTGAAAGCAGCTTAAAACAATTTTGAATATTCCCCTTAATTATAATGCTCAGAGTGATAGCTAATACACGGTAAGTCTTCATAATGGCTCTCAGCTGGCATTTTTAAATTCATTGTGTCTCCATGCTCTGTTGCATAGCCCGTTCATTCTCCACTCTAACTATTAGTGTTTTGATCATGTTTAATTAGATATATATTTATTATAATTCAAAATATTTATAAGTGGTGAACAATTACATTGATTAATCTCTACAACCTGCAAAATTTTATGATTAAAGCCAATTCTCTTTTAAGATTGAATCTCAATTAAGATCAGTGACTATTAAAAACATATTTAAAATTTTAAAGTTCAATATGGGCATTAGGGTGGGATTAGTAGAAAGACAGTAAATCAGATGTTAAAATTTAAATAGTGTCTATAAACCTTGAGAATAAGGGAATAAATACTTAAGACTTAAAATCATATTTTTAAATATGTATTCATTAAGCTGGCTTAAGACCTAAACTATCTCTATCCTCATCCTTAAGTAAGTGTTATATAGAATCCAAATTGAGTATGATAACAGCAAGATGATAAGGCCAGAAATTAACAATAAAATATCAAAGAACAGATAATATTATTAAACAAAAGAAGAATACTAATATTTTTAACGCATTTACATAATTAAGCTTATTATACTTTAGAACTTAGATTTATTATTTTTACCTTATTTTTCATATTCTTTTATTTAATCTTCTCTATGTTAACTTTACTTGTTATTGTATTAGCAATATAAAATATCTTTAAAATTAACCAAACAAATAACGTTTTATTTCAAAAGTTATTTGACAAACTTTTAATTGCAAATGATGCCTTAAAAGTTTGTAAAATATGATTGAATTTCTACTTATTAACCAGAGTATTAAGCAAGAAACATATGCAATTAATTGGAGAAATAAATTAAATTATTAAGAGTTAATACCATCCAAATCTAATTGATTTCGGGATTTTTACTCATGAATTTGATTCTACTAATTACGTCACTATTTTTATCATCTGTGTAGTTAATTAACCCATAATATTAAATTTAAATAAATTCAATTATAGTTTAGAATTCTTACCTCTTATATATACCAATAAGTACAGTTAATATAATAGCATGGTTAATTTGAAATTTCATTCAGAAAAAATTAATTTTAACAACATAACTTACCATTAATTACATTTTTAAAATATTTGATTAACTTACTATTTAAGTTCAAATGTATTAACAATATTTTTCAAATAAAGTGAATTGTTTTAAATAATAAATTAGTAATAATAGTAATAGTAAATGTAGTAATAGAAAATGTATATCTAAAAAACGTTTCATCATGTTTATAATTTCCTTTGTAAATTCTTCCATCTTTCCATTTGTAAACACCATAACCTGCTTTTCAAGCAGCTCTGCGAAGTCTTTGTCTTTCGTCGTCACACGTCTCACTGAGGAGGTACACTAAAAAATAAAATTTATAGATATGTTTTTTGTAACTTACATTTAATGTGAGTGCACAGTCAACTTCTGCGTCTGATCATTTTCATTTTTGATTATTACTAATTTATTATTTAAAACAATTCACTTTATTTGAAAAATATCGTAATTCCTACAATATTATATTTGAGGTGCTCATTTCCATTTTAATTTTAAACTTAAAGGATCTAATTTGTATGATGTACTCTAAAAGATAATTATACTTTACTATTAATGTGTTACTTTTAAAATCAATTACTATTATAACTATTATTTCAATTATATACTGCATTTCTATTAATAATAAATATATTATCTATTTAATTAATATGTCAACAAAATCTGAAGCAAATCACATATTTTTAAAGTCTTATATTTTAAGTTACCTTTTGTATAATACTCCATTCATGAATAAATTAAAGAACTTCTTGAGCACTATCTATTAAATCAAAGGACCAATTAATAGTATTATAAGGCTTAAATACTCAATAGTTTGTTATTAATTTAAAGCATTGATTGATATATTATTGTAAAGCCTTTTTAGAAAGTATGTTTCTTCCTTTGAGTTATGTGAACTAAATCACTGGATAGTTACTGAAAGTTGATTCTGTCTGCAAAGTTAAGAATCATTGGATTACCAATCTTGAATTTCAGAGCAAAGGTTTTTGTTTTATGCCGTATGTTTTAAGCTTTTCTCTTTTTTTTAAATTAAATTACAATGAGAAAGATTTATAATATATAAAATTATTAAATAATATAGAACTTGAGAAGTTTTAATTTAAAATTACTACTATTATATATAGTAAATAAGCTTGTTTTAATAATACAGATTTAGTCTTATTTCACTCTCTTTAAATATTTGTAGTAATCATAAGAAAGAATCATCTACTTTCTTACAAAAATTCATAATTTAATTGATAAAATATGAAAATAACTAAAAAAGTAAGTTACTAATGAAATAATTACTATTTTGCTTGAAAATATATTATACTTATTGAGAAATTTATTAATTAATGTTTTTTCTTTAAAAATAATTTAAAATAAGATATGGTTTTGAAGTCATTTGTTTTAGTTTAAAACTACTGTAGACATCACCGTTAGATTGACTTTATTACTTTTCTTAAACATTTATATATCGAAATTTATTGATAAATTAAAAAAAAGATATTGGTATGCCTATTTTAATTTAAATTAATAGATAATAAGCATTTTAATGAAAACGTATTTGCATTAAGTAATTAATAAACACTTCAATCTCTATATAACTTTAATATCACTTGTTAATAAAAGTATCGCAGATTATCACTAATAACAGCATTTATAATTATATTAGATTTAATTATTATAAAAATGACATAAAATAACATTTTTAAAAGAATAGAAATATTTTGAAGCAGTTTATTTGTAGTTTTTAAAATGCTATCACTGAGTGGAAGAGAGTAGTTAATTAATTAATGATTGCAGTAAGTATTTTTTAGATTACTTAATTAAATAATTATTTGTAATTTACTAAAAGAACCACTATTTATCGTATCAATTAATTATATAAAGTTAATAATCAACTTTCAATAAAATAATTAATTATTTACCAATTTGTATTAATGACTTCCTGAAAATAAGACTTAAGGCTACTTCCTATATAAATTTCTGGTAGCATTATTAATAATATTTCTTTTTTTATTTCAATATTTTTGTAAATATGTATATTTTAAATTCTTTTTAATTGATATTCTTATTTTATTTTATTTCATTGATTTATTCATCAAGTAATGATTACTGATTAGTTTTTCATCATTATAATAATAAGTGCATCTTTACTTCAGCAGTAATAACAGGTAACTAACTTGCTAAAGCCCGGGTTTCTCATGAACTTGCCTTGAATTTCTACGCATCCTAATATTGGCACATTTGATTTTGAAAGTACTAGGACGTCTGTGAATACCAAAAGCTAAAAATGATTGTCTTCCAATTTTTTTGGCAATATATCTAGAGTTTACATCCATACAGAAGCTACATCTCACTATACTTAAATCTAACTCCTTATATACTCTGGGTGACACATGTAGCTATAGTCGAGAAGCGATAAATGTACATTCCAGTTGACTTGTCATTTGAAGGAGAAATAAATGGGGTTAAATAATTCTTCCCTTTGAGACTTCGACTTACCACCCACCATCCAACGTATGCAGTGATAACAACTTATTTCACAGATTTTATATTAAAAACCCCCTAAACCCCTTTATGAGTTTTATATGTGTTTTGATTGATGAGGGTAATGTTGGGGATTAGGGTTTCATTTTGATTAGTTTCATTTTTGTTGTTAGATTCATTGTAATATATTATTTTCATGGTTGAGATCAATAATATTTTATTTTTTTATCATCCCTACGTGTACATAAATGCTATGTAGAAATTGTTTAAGTACGAAAATTTTAATGGTAGTACATTAATTGTTTGCTTTGCTTTTATAATAAGAATAGCTAATTTTATGAAAGCACCTTCTTTTAATTCTTAGGAACTCCATTTTATTAAATGTGTTGGTACCAATTTAGAATAATTTCATTTTAGTACTGATACCAATTAATTTTAACCTTTTGGAACTTTTCCATTAAAATCTCATTAGTTTAAAACTAGGCACTAAATAAGTTTTGGTACTATTAAATTGGTACCAATTAAAATTAAATTAATTAAGTACCAGTACTAATTTAATTTAAGCAAATTTAGTACTAATTTAATAGAATTTAATAGGTTAAAATGGATATCCATCTGAGAAACTTGCTACAGTTTTTGTAAATTTTCTCCACGTATCTTATCCAGGTTGACCTCATATAAGTTGGCCATATTTAATAGGTGTCTAAAATTTTTTTAAGTGACATTAGAAATACAAAATCTAAAGATTGATCACCATTTAAAGTAATCTTAAATTAAAACATGACAAAATTAAATCTACCAAAAATCTTAAAATAAATTATTTTATGCATATTTTTTATTTTAACTTTACTTAAGTTACCAAACTCTCTTGTATTGAGCAAAAATATGTTAATAAAGAATGCAAGTTAATAAAAATAAAGGTATTATATCAAATGTGAAAAATGTGAAAATACTTTTTATAGAAAATTCAAAAATAAATGTGCATAAATGAAAAATTCTTTAAAAAATATTTTCATCTAATTTCATAAAAATGATCAGTTAATGTAAAAATTTATGAAAAAAATGTTAAGAAGAAATAAATGAAAGCCAAACTTATCTATTCTTTAAAAAAATGCATTCATACATTGTAAATATGATAAAATTCAAGTATAGTATAAAAAAATGATCATAAAATACTTTCATAATTTTATAACTAGAATGAAAATGATTCTTCCTTATAAAAAGAAACCTTAATCCCCAACATTACCCTCATCAATCAAAACACATATAAAACTCATTAAGTGGTTTTGGGTTTTTGATTGAATCAGTATCACTTGAATAAGATCATTGATTACTTTATTTTTGAGAGCTTATTAAGCAATAATACACTTTGGAGCAATATCTAAATTGTAGTAATGAAAGAAGACCCTTTATCCATTGGTTTCAAAAATTACATCAAATTATACTTTGTTGCCATCTAAAGAAAGGCATTTTTATCTTTAGAATGATATAGGCACTTTGGAGCTCTGAAGTATTAGAATTTATGGGTACTCAATTGTTTTAGATGGAAACAAGCGCAGTGCGCATAATCAACTAACTACTTAGGGATACTTCTGCCTGCTTATTTGGAATAGCTTAGCACCGTCAATGAGACCCCTTAGGAAAGAAGGAGAATAAGTAAAGGCATCCTACACTGCTGTATAGAGGAAAGCCCTAAAGAGAGAGAAATAAAAGGCAGTAGGCTCAAGAGATTTTCAGATTTAGCCAAATTAAATAAAGTTTAAACATATTTTGATATAGCGAATTGATTAATCATCACTTTGAGAAATCCCAATGCTATTTGGGAAATATATGTGCCTTATTATCTCTGCTCCCCTAGCAGATGTCTGACTCGAACATTCCAGCGTCGTGATATAACGTCTGCTGTTTAGAGTGATATTTCTGATTGGCCGCCAAGATACCGTTTATCCCCTATTTCGATTGCTATACTGATTGTAGAAAAATGCCAAGGCTTACTGCAAAGATTGAGTAAACAAGACTCTAAGAATTCAGAGTCGAATATTTACTAGATGACATTTAAATAAACGAGGACACGTTTATCGGTTTATCAGTAACGAAAAGAAATGCATATCATACTTTTAAATAATCTATTCAGAAGCCTTTCAGTAAAATAATGATAGAGGTAAAAGCTGAATACAAGCAACAGATAAATAATACCAATATTTATAGCTCATTTTAAGGAATTTACTATTCAAATAATGGACGTAAGTGGATATATTTTTACAATATTCTGAATATCTCTGCTTTTAGAGTAAAATATAAAAATTCGACATAAATATTATTGGTGTCTATGGAGGTTAGAAAATGATTTGCACCCTTAAGATATGCTGTGTGACACAGATGATGTAAACTAATCATAATTTAATGTGTGAGAAAAATATCGAAGCCTAATGAGAATTATAGTATTCAGCTGAGTATTATTTCTCGCATAACTAAACAAAAATATAATAACGTTTTATATGTTCTTACTCTATACTTATTTATCAATAAACTTTTAAATTTATTATCTTTATTTTAAATAAACTTTAAAATTCAAATAAATTCTTTCTTAATTTTGCATACCTTATCTTTTATTAGCTTATTCTTGAAGTAGTTGAACTAATTTTTAAGTAATTTAGAGAAAGAAATTCTTTACTATTTGTATCTATTTGAATTATAAATCATGAACAAATTTTATTCGAGGTAAATATATAACAAAATAATAGAATTAAAAGATAATATGAGATATTTGTTTTAAAAAAATTAAATATATACGTTTTTTTGTCATTTATTATGAGTTTGTTTATCAAGATAAATAGTGTTATATATTTATAGTCAAATAAATATAATCTAAGACAAATAAATTCAAAATCTTGATCAAATTATATAATCTACAACCTGACTAATTTTAAGGATTAGAAGGTCTTATTATTTGGCATATTAAAATAAAAAATATAAAAATCTTCAAAAAAATTCTGCCTAAAATTATTTCTTTAATTTTATTATCTAAAATTATCATTTTAACATTATATAATTAATATATAATATCAATAATCGTAATAATTAAATGATTTTTTGTGAAGTTTATTCAAGAATAAAATTTAAAAATCAAAAACAAAATTTTTATTTTAATAAAATATTTGTTTCTAAATTTATCAAAATAAATATACTATATTAAATATTCAAAGGTGGTGAAAAAATTGTATTTCTTTAAAACTTAAAAATCAATTGTGAAAAATTGATGCAAGTAAAGATTGCAAATAAAAAGTTAAATCAATACTATTAATTCAATAAAAAAATAAACTAAGATTATCTTTAACAACTTAATAAATTTAATGAATAAGTGCTAAGATTGAGCAAATGTATGATAAATTACAGTGATTAAGATTGAAAAATGTAAATTATACAATTAATAAGAAAAATAACAGTCATAATTATCATCAATTACCGAAGCAAGATTAAATATTTACAAAGCAATAAGATATGAATCAAATTTATTTAGCAATAATTTCTAAATAAAATTCAATTACAAGCAAATCAGTAAAAAGTATTTGAATATTGAGGCTCTGAAGAAATAACTATTTACCTATTTAAACTGCATTTTAAAATCAACACTAATCAACTTCTTAAATTAAAATATTGATAATATAAAAAGAAATAGTTATGTTGGCAAATGTTTGTGTGTGTTTAATGATTAAGTAATTTAACATATCACTGTTTAATACTAAAATACAACCATCAATCTTAGTCGTTACGTAGACGTATCTCAGTGAGTTGACGTGGCAGTCATGAAGTAGAAAACTCCGAAAAAACAATCTCGCTATCACCTAGTCTCCTCCAAAATCAAGATGTCAGCCGGTTATAACCCAGGGACAGTGCTGGTAGAATTCAACCAGAGTGACAGTAATTGGAGAAAACCGATTACCGGCCACACCGTTGCTGGGAAATGTATTCCCTGTCCATTCGCTGTGGTAGCTTCAGTACACTAACCCCTTGTGTTAGAAAAATCCTTATCGTTGGCTTAAATGGTTTTCGTCTTCTAACTTTTGAAGGCAGAGCGTACCTTCATCCTGCTTCCTATTACCTAGGAACTGAACTCAAGCTAGGTAACTCATCATATGCAGGGAAATCTTAGGGTCCAGCTCACTCGAGAAGTGTAATAGCTGACGGATTGAACCTCGCCGACTGGTCTCTAATGCGTTGCCTAGCAACCCCTACCTGCCCTCGGTAGGTAGGCCTTAGTAAAATAAAAAGCTCTATCAGAAAATTCTAATTGGTTAGTACCACCTAGCAATTAATTTTCTAATTTAATTAGAAGTTATATTGGCATAAATCAAATTCAAGAATAATTAACAAATAACATATTTGCCATGTTTTTATTATATAAATAAATCAAAATTATTGCTTACTTTTAATTTCTTTATTAAATTTTAATTTAATTATATAATCAAAAAATATACAAATCTATTTTAATTTTAATGCTTCATCGTGCATGAATTAATATACATGTCATATATCTACTCGTTTGAGTTTTATTGTCAGATTCTTTATCAACAAAAATTGGTGTCTCTATTCAATCCCAAACTTTCTCTTCATTCTTGTTGATCATCTGAAGCTTAAGCTGCATCCGTAAATTACTGTGCTTTACTCTGGATTGTGTTCAGTGAAAGTAAGTTCAAAGTGCATTATTTTCTTTTCGACTTGTACTTGATCTTTGCTAGGAAATCTAGAGTTATTCGGTGAGTGAATTTTATTTCCTCAATTTTAAAAGTCTTAACTGGCTCTTTTTTTTTGTTCTCACTTATATGCTGTCAAATAATTCACTAAATTGGTGATATATTTCATAGCATCTTCAAGACATGATTGTATTTATTGATGTCACTGAACAAAATGAGTTATTAGTATTTAAATTATAGATAGAACAATCATGATGAAACACTACTCTTTTATTTTGCCTTCTATTTAATTAATAGTATGTCCAAATGTTCTTTTGTAATGGAGATGATCCAATCTATATATAAATTCTTTCATTAGATAATAATTGAGAACTCAATCAAAATTTGAGATTATTTTGAGAACCTATCTTCTTTTGGATTTTTCTTTGAGTATCCTTGATGATTTTATTGATTTGTGGTTTGGGTGTTAATTCAAAAAACCACTTGCTTTCTGATTTCATTAGGAATGTTAATCAAGTATAATGATTTAGTGTTTTGCTTTTTGAGGATAAGCAAGCTTTTTAGTTTCTAATGTCTGAGACCTTTTTAAGATACTTATTCATATTTTTTTTAGAGTAACTGTATTATTTTAATCAATATTTCTTAGAATTATACATAATTGAAAACGACTACATTTAAAGCACTATATGTGAAAAGAATTACTTAATCAGGAAATTGAAAAATAATTAATTAATACAATCCTGTGTGATAACATACTCGAAGAGGTTTTCATTATTAAGGAGACAATCGACGATATATTATATATTAAATTCTTTTATTTTTTCTTGGATAAGTAAATCTTTAATTTCATTATACTTAAAATCTATAGGCATAAGTTCAAATCAAGAATAACGATAATTAAATATAACAGTCATGACTTTTGTAAGCTTATTATACCAATTTTTACCTATTTCTTTTTTATATATTATCAATAATAAATAAAAGCATGGTATTTAATTTCAATCTCAAACTACAAACCAAATAATTGCACATTACCAATAGTGGAAGTTAAATATAAAAATCAGAGAGTCTTACAAAGTATTATCCATATTTCTTTGTTTTATATTTGCACACAAACACAATGAATCATCAATTTTATATAACAAAATATATTTCTTTTAGAAATAAATAAATATTTTGTGAACAGTTCGTTAGTATTTTTGGTGATTAAATGATATTCAAAGTGTTCATTGCCTGCAAATGTTTTAATATGCGTGAAACAATATTATAAAGGGAATTAAGTCATAAAGATTTGATTATAATATATTAATAATTATTTTTTATGAGATAAATAATGTTAATTACAGTTTAAATCATGGTTATCAGCTTCTTCTTCTGAATTAATGACATAAAAATAAATCTTAATAAAGATCATAAAATTCTATATTTTTTCAAACAAAATAATTTTGTGAACTATGGAATTTTTGGCTCAATTTACAGAGCAAGCATTCTCCTGAGTGATATCTTTTGCTGTCTTTGTCATTTAGAAATGGAATTATTTTATTTTTAATCCAAATTGAATATTTCTTTTGTTATACCTTGAATTGTATCAAAACTATTAATTTCAATTGGTCAGAAGTAATATTAAAAAACATGTCGTCAATATTGAAGTAATTGATCTACAATTAGCAATATATATAATCAACTCAAGATTAATCTGGAAGTATCGTATCATAATAAATTATTTAAAAAAAGCACAATACAATCATGCTTTATCAAGTAAAAATGACTGCAGATCTTTCGCCTTTCTTAGATTTAAAATTTTTAAAACTAACAACAATCTCTTTAAATATTAAATTTACTAATAAATTACAAATAACATAATTTAGTATTGTTATAATATTAATTTTATGCTTAAGTTTTTCATTTTTGATATCCTTTTATGATTTGCTTAATTTTCATTCTTTAGTGACTAGTAAACTGATTCTTAGACTTCATTAGTTTGAATATTATCAAAATAAGTGAGCTGCTTCATATAAAATTTGATGATAAGATTTATTGATCTAGATCAATACTATCTGAGTGATTTAAATTTTTTATAATACGAATGCAGTGAGTAAAATGAATCTCATTGAAATGTATTGATAAAATCCATATATTTAATTCTTAAACAGTCTAACTTAAATAGCAATCTTGTTGATTTCGCCCTTATTGTATGCTTATATACTTATAAATCACTTAAACTACTAAAATGAAGTTTTATAATCATTGAAAAGTTCGATAAATTCAAATTCCTGATATGCCGCTCATTTCGATAAAGAAATAAGTAATTAGGAGTTATGTTTTAGTAAAATGGATAGAATATAGAATTTAAATAATCATATCCATATTTAATTGAATAAAATGTTAATTAAAATTTTACAAACAATTTTATATATAATATAAAAAGCTCTTTTTTAATTTTCAAATATTAATTTAATCTATAATGTCTGATGTGGAAAGATTAACAGTTCTATGAATCGTAATTTAATAGGAAAATATTTGTTAGAATCAAAGTAAAAATAAAGATAAAATAATATTTTTATTTTATTTCATAATATTATTATTTTAACTGGTTGATTTTTAATTAACTTTATTAATCCGACTTGATTGGGTAAATTTAAAAGTAAAAAATAAAGCAACCTGAAAATTCTAGGGCATTTTACCTTTAACAATTTTATTAAAATTTAGTTTAATTTTATTTCAACGACTTTCTTATAAACATTGAAGATCATAAAAAGATTAAATGTCCTCTCTCAATAAAACCAATACATCTACTCCACCAATATACGTTAGTTCTCAATCTGATGGCTCTTTTAGTCTAGGAGTCTTATGTCATACACACTCTGATTTCTGTCATTTTTAATAAGTAATAAAGACTTTTTGATGAAATTTACGACCACTCATGCAAATTTTAAGTGATGGGTAAAATTATGGAAACGATCCTTAACGTTTAGACTACTTCAAAATGTGTCAATGTTAATAAGAATAATATAATTCATAAAAAGGTTAGGGATCTTATCATTCGTAACAACTCCTCTAAGTGAAAAGAAATATAATAGATTAAACAAAAAATGAATGAACAATGCCCGACCACCCCAGATACCCCTTAACAGCCATTCTTACTCCAATTATGAAGATATAAATTTTGATAAAAATACAATAAGTTAAAAATCCTAGGATTATACTTCATGACCATGACTTATTCATTACATTTTTTAATGATGGCTCTTTCTTAGACAGATTGGCTTAGAGAGTGATAGAGTTTTTAACTAAACATTCAAAACCCCAAAACCCCTTAATGAGGTTTATAAGTGCTTTGATTTGTAGGGAATATGTTAGGGGTTGGGGTTATTAATGTTTTAATGTGAAATTTATAGTAAATGTATTTAATTTAATCACTCAAAATGCACTTTTGGATCATGTGGGAGAGGTCTGAAGTTTTTTTACTTAACCACAACTCTATCTTCTCTAATGTTATGTCTGATCTAGAGTTTGGTTTTAAGATTATTGATTCTGCCATTTATTTTAATGATTGAGATACTCTGATTTTGTCTATAAATTACTTTATTCTTTACTTAGCATCTTTCTCACACCTTGTAGAGTAGTAATCATTCCGAGGCATATCGCACTCTATCATTATTGCAGCTAAAGCCCACACATCCCATTGATAGTCTCCATCTCTCCAGTCTCTTTCAGGATAATAGCCTGAGTTCCCATAACACTTCCTAGCCTTGATACTTCTACCCTTAATGCTCTGTTGAAGTCAATAATTATCACTCTTACAGGTGAGAAGTTTATCATAATATTCTCTGGTTCCAAATCTCTATGAACAAAGCCTAACTTATGTAGCTCTTTTATACCTTGTAAGGTTTAAGTTGCTATCAAAGCAAGCTACTTTTATGATTCCTTTGATCAGTAATAAAATCTCTGAGGGTCATTTCATAGAGTGGGAGTCTGAAAGCAACATGATCCTTGGCAAGGAGGACAGCATCTTGCTTGATTAAGTAACTACACTCTCTAAACTTTGCTTGAGTTAGTACTTGATAATCATTTGTGAACTCCATCTAATATTTATCATCACTTAAGAGATACTTGAAGGGATACACCTTGTATGCATACTGATGATCATTGATAACTGTCTTATCAAAGGAATCTTCTAATATAAGGTAGCTTTAAAGTGAAGTGTCTAGGTCAACTTAGGCAAGAACTGGAATCTTTTAAATTGAATTTTAATCATAATCTTTGTGATTTCAGATGCTAGTAGGTTGCGTGATTTCCTCACATATTCTGATTCACCTAGCTTGTTCGAGCTCTACCATTTTCGAAGATTCTCTTGTTTTCTTTTGTTAAGTAGCTTCAATTCATCTTCATGCTTTTCAATCTCTAAATCTTTCTTGTGAGCTTTTAAAAGATGCTTCCTTAAATCTCTAGTATGAGCATACTGCTTATGGCACTCGAAGCAATCATACTTTCCGTCGATTTTATCGTGCTTTAAGTAAACTGTTGGCTTGGCTTCTCTATGCTCTTTCATATGCCTATACCAACTAGATTTATGAGCGAAGTCTCTCTCACACTTCTCACAAAAGTTACTTCTACTTCTTCAATTTGTATAGGAATTTCATTAATACCTTTCTCCTCCTCTCTGTCTCCCAACACTTGTTTGCCATTTATTTTCTATTATTAATTTCTATTTTAATAATAGAGACATCAAGTGATAGCTCTGGTAGTTCTTTATGAGAGTTCATCTCGCAGTATCACACTTTTTATTGCTGCCAAAGGTAAGTCTCATTTAGTTTGATGGAAGTGCTGTTGTTTTTCTTAAAATGTTAGCGCTCAATATTTAAATTTTAATTTAAAATTATAAAACTGCCTCTAAAACTGAGAGCTTATAAGAGAGCTTTGCAAGCCTGCAAGTTTATAGGGAAGTTCTTAGAGTATTAGAGAAGAAATGTAAGTGTTAAGAGACAATCCAGCTCTAAATATGGGGGAGGAAGTAACCATTTTTACTATCAATAATAAGTTGATTACAGTACGTACCGATTTAGGAGGTGCACCTATTAAGTACGTACTGCTTTAGGAGGTATTTTATGATTTTATGATTAAAATTAGGGTGCTCCTATTTAAGTACTAGCATTAATTAATGCTCCTAATTAAGTACTAGCATTTTAGGAGCTGCTCCTAATTAAGTACGTACCAATTTAAATCAAAAATATGGAACTATAACAGTAGAAATTGATATCAATCTCTCAAGTTTGAAACCAGTTCTCAAAATTTTCTCCATATCCTTCTAAGAGGTTGACCTCCTATAGGATGCCCATATTTAATAGTAAGTTTTTACAGAGGTAAATAATTGAAATCAATAAACTTAAATTTGAATATCATTTCTTAGATCTGTAAACAAGATGGAGTCAATGAATGATGCAATGAAAAGAGTGCAAGCACAAGAATTAATTCAAAGATTTAGAAGCAAGTAGGATTTGCATCGCTACCTGGTGCAGCAAGCTAATGAACTCATAGTGGCTAATCTTGATTATGTAGTTGGTTTGTTCCTGCCAACGATGGAAGGTACTAAAATTTCATTTCTAAGAGCCATACTCTGCGAAGAGAAGAAAGCATTGAAAACTTAAGATGTAAAGTTTGCAGAAATCCCAAACTATCCAGAAATCTCAGTGACTAACTTATATGATGATGCTATGAATGACTCAGAGGTTTCGCTGT
>ARYC01001665.1:0-18792 GCA_000711775.1 Oxytricha trifallax
TTGCTAGAGGAACTTAAGAAGCATCCTTATCTTTCAAGTAAGCTTTTACATATAACTTTGTAGGAAAATCTGGTACTGGGATATATCTAATGAAAGAGCATGCTAAGGTTCATAGAGATAGAAAAGAGCAGACAGTTCATTAAGCAAGCAAGAGACTTTATAATTAAATAAAAACCAGAAGATATGAATATTGATGCAAAAGATGGCAGCAAGAGAAGAAACTTAGGGCTTGTCAAGCCTTTAGAAGAAGAAAAGAAAGAGAATCCTAATCCCTTTAAGGGTTAATTTAAAATGTGAACTATATCAATCATTTAAGTCTAAAACTTATTAATAAACATTCATTCTTCCTTTCCTTGCACATATCGTAGCCTTATTTTTATTCACTCTCTTACAACTACTTTGAATTAAGTCTACTGTCTCGATTGATAAATCATGCATTAGATGATACAACAGTAGCTTCTTGCAGTAAGTCTTGATTTAACTTCAGTAAAATTCAATTACATTAAATTATGGGCTATTTTTAATTTTTAATACAGGAGTTATGTTTAACTCTTCATTAGCTTTCTTAGACTCCTTCGACTTATGAACTCATAAGTTACAACAAAAAAAGATGATCTCTTGAATATTGTATTTATCTCTTAGCTTACTCAAGAACTCAATATACTACTCTCGCTTAATAGAGCGAGGATGAATGACATAACTTTCTAAGCCTGAACCTTTGCGAATACCAGCTAAAATGACAACTCTCACTTTTTAGTCATAAACCTCTATTTTATCATACTTCTTGTACCATTACTTATTAATAAAGGTGTTGAAGGTAAACACAGCTCTATCTGCATATATGAACTTGATGTTATTTTCAATAGCTCTCTGCATTTAATCTTATATATAGTTTAAATTATTACTATAAAATGGCAATGCAAAATCAATTACTCTCTTCACTCTTTTGACTATCTTGAAAGTAATACAATTTCTTCTATAAATGTTGGCTACAGTTTAAGGAGAGATACGCATGTCAGGAAACTTGCGATAAAATACTTCATCTCGTCAGTCCAGTGGCACTCTTTTGTAAGAGCATTGCTATAGCTGCATAATTCAATACTGGTTTGACTTAGTCTATATTAATACTCGTACCATACCTAAGCTTAAGCAATAAATCAAAATATTTCTCATCATAAATAGACCCTCAATTTCGATAATTTTTATTTCTCATTTTGCAAAATGGCTTAATTTCTCTACTAACCCAATAAGCCCCAACTATACCTGACAAATCAAAGCACTTATAAACCTCATTAAGGGGTATTGGGGTTTTGAATGGAATTAAAAAATCTTATAACAAAGGCAAGGATTTTGAAATAACAACTTATGAACCTAAATCACACTTCATTTTCTAAGAGGATGATCAAATTTAAGGTGGAAAAGATTTTACTTACTTGATATATTTCGTAAGTAATCAATTTTTAGATGTTAAATTTTTTATTTTATTTTTTTTATAACTTATTTGAAATTTATTAATTTTAATTAAGTATTGATAAAATCCTCAGAATCTATATTTGTTTTTAATATAAAAGAATTTTCCAATAGTTTTATATAAAAAGTTAAAATATTTCCTAATTAGATTTTGATTCGATAATAAATAATAAGGTAATAATAAATGATATAGATAATATTCTTAAAGCTTATATTTCAAAATCTAAAATACTAACAATATCTTGATAAAAATATACATATATATTTATTTTAAGCAATGTAAACATTATCACTTCATATTTAAATGGTTGCAAAAGATAATCACTAAGCTAAAATAAAAAATAAAATGAATTCGAACAAAAGATATAAATCCTAAGAAAAATATCAATCTAAAAAGGTTGAGGAGCAAATGAACAGAGCAATCAGCAAGAACAACACTAAATTCAATGGCAAATTTAACAGGGACTTGATCAAGGGATCTGATGATGATAAAGCTAAGAAATCGCATCATCATCATCATAGACACACTGATCACTCTGATTGAGATTATTTGAAATATAATGGGTCTTTTAAACTAAAAAATAAAAATGTTTTATTGGAATTTATTTTATTTTTTCTATTATGATAAAAAAAAGAAAATAAAAAATTATGTTTTCAAATGCTGAGTTTTCCACTTAAAAGTCCCATACTTCTACATAAATCTTTTTTTTTAAAGTTAATAAATAGATTTTTTGGATAAAATTATCTGTATCATAATCTCAAATATTTATATTAAAAAATTATATTATTTTATTTAAAATAATTAAATTATTATACCCCTTTAAATAATATAAAACTCTTTTTCATTTTATTAATTATTATTTTAAATTGGCCTTGTTAACATAATTTCTTAACTTAATAAAATTAAATTTCTAATGATTACTTTATTTGCTAAATTTAGATTTCGTCTGGCAATATGTAATTTTTTTGATTGAAATTTTAAGTAAGTTTGTTATTTCAAAAATTAATTTGAGATTATTAAAATAGTAAAGTAAATCAATTTAATTTTAAATATTTAAAAATAAAAATTATTTAATTTTTACAAACCAGTTAAATTAATTTTTAAATTTATATTATTTTGGCATTTAAATAAATACTGCTTAGTGTAATTAATAAAAATAATGGAAGGTAAACTCATTATAATGACTATTCAAAAGGATATACTATCAAATTTTATGGATGTATTAGCTTGACTCTGAAGTATTCTCAAAAGAATACTTCAGATAATTGAGAGAAATTTTAACTTTTCAAAACTAAAAATAATAATATTTATAATTTGTGGTTTCAAAAAATGCAATTATCCTTAATTAAAAATATGATTACAAGTCTTAAACAATATTCCTTCACTAATTTTAAAAATTATTATATGATATATAAAAAAATGCTTAAAATTTGAAAAATAAATGCTAAATAAATAATTAACTATCTCTTATTTTGATACTCTTTACTTGTTTATTTCACTGAGGAGCTTTGAATTCTCTAGGTAGTTTCTACCAGCATTCATGATAATCAGTGTAAACATTCTCTTCATTAACTGCATAGTCAGTAAGTTTGAGCATGTAAGCAGTCTCAAACATAAATGACATTGAGTCAACACCTACAAGTTATGGCTTAAGATCTGCGTTAGAAGCTTTGTCAAAGACTTCGGCATCAGGTCCATGACCACTCATTGTAGAGTGGAGACTTGAAGCACCTGCGCAGAAAGATTCCTTAGCATCATAAGTACCTTGAATGTTACCCATGAACTCACTCATGGTGTTTCTGTGGTAGTAGGGTGGTCTGAAAGTATGCTCTTGTACCAACCATCTTGGAGGGAAAATCACAAAGTCGCAAACAGCTTGACCAGGATCATCAGTTTATGCTGTCAAGACTGTAAAGATTGAGGGATCAGGATGATCAAATGATATTGAACCAATTGTATTATACTTTCTCAAGTCATATTTATAAGGAGCATAGTTAAAACCAACATGAGTATATACAAAGAGAATTCATAAAATTAATTTTGCTATTACTTTTCTTTCATTATGATGGTAATTTTTTTCCAATATTAATAATATGTCTCATATTAAAAATATGTAAATTATTATTTTCTAATCATAATTTAAATATATTAATTATATTATTTTTATTATCTATTTCAATTCATTAAAACTAAAGAAGAGATTTACCGTGCCAGGCAACAATATCAAATGGACTGTGAGTGACTTGATATTAGAAGAATGAGCCTTAGAACTTATTAATGACAGTCCATTCTTCATGTTTGTCTTCATACCAGGCAATTGGAGTCTAGAAGTCTCTTGGATTAGCCATGCCATTTGATCCGATTGGTCCTAAATCAGGAATCACGAAATGACTCTTATAGATTTCACATATAAATCCTCTTGCTTAACCTTCTAATAACTCCACTTAGAACTTAATGCCTCTTTGAACTACAACTATAATTTTCAAGGAATAACTATATACTAATAGATGACATTTAAAATTATATTTCTTGGGGTTCAACATAGATTCTTCCAAATTCAGTTTTAACTAAGATTTCTCCTACTTATGGGACAATTAAAAGATCTCCATCTGAAGAATAAAATGCTTCCTTTTCCATGCTTTTATTGCAAGCATACAAATGAATTCCTAGTCCATTCTATAAAAATCATTAAAGATTTCAATAGTAATTACCTTAAGAGCTGGTCCTCCTGCTCCTCCCATGGTTTAGATGCCTTCAATGAAAGTTACTTGTTTATCAGTGGGAATAGTTTGAGGTCTCCATCTGTATTGTGCTGGAGAAATGTGTAATCTACTGTCATCTTTATCAAAAATAGTCAACCAATTCTTAAATCTTTCTTAGTCAGCAACTGGTTTAAATGGTCTGTGTAGTACAGTTGGCTGAATGCGATAAGTCCAGCTATTATTAAAGTAAATTTACAAATTAAAGATTAATGTATAACTTACGATCTTTGGTTTCTGTGTCTTGCATAAGTGAAAGGTGTTCCAGACAATTATTCTGCGTATAATCCATGAGGAACTTTCTAGGGCGAATTTTGGTCTTTGGGCAAAGCTCCTTCCACGCTTTCAGTTTCGAAATGATTGCCAAATCCAGCCTAAATAAACAAGATATAAATATTGTATAAGTAATACCAAATATTTTAGTTGAGTGTAATCAACAGGGGATGATTGTTCTACCATAATTTTAAATGATGTCAATTATATAATTAGAACAGGATATCTTATTCAAGATTACAAATTAAATTAAAAGATTTCTAAAATCTATCCACAAATCCTATTGGATTAATAACTTTGATAAAATTGGTTATAAGCTAAAGTAACCTATAATTTATTACAACTTCATTGATTTAGTGATTGGTAAGTTACTAATTGTTTTAAGTAATAGTTAGTTATAAATAATTTAATTATATTCGACTTATTTCTCTATGTCCATTATTTTTATTTTGAATGTTTTAAGTAAAGTAAAGTATATTCAGACATATTTTAGTACTATACCACTATTCTCAGTAAATCCTCTTCCTAATCATAATGCCATCTCGTCAACGTGATCATACACTATTGAGGATTGCTATTTCAATTCATGAGTAGTGTACTTTGATTCTTGCTTTTGAATTTAATTAAACATATTTAATATCTTATTAAGTCAATTAAGTACTGGGTCATAAACAGTACTATTTTTCGACAATAAATTTAATGACTGAATTCTCTCATCAATGTTTTGAAGTTGCTCCTTTCCTCCATTAATAGTAATACTCTTCTCTGACCCATCTCTGCCGATGACAGTGGTTTAGAAGTCCTTGAACACATAGTCTTGATCCACAGGAAGCTTATTGATTAGCTCCTCCATTATGTTTTTCAGGGATATGTCAACTTCTGGATGTGAATCGAAATCTTATGGGGTCTTAATCCTCACAACGCCATTTATTCCAGAGGGGAAGAATGTAGAAACAGCTAGTAGGGTTGCTGCTGGAACAATCAAAAACCTTTTCATGAGTAAAGTAAAGTTTAAAGTTAAATTTAATAATTTATTATTATCTGATTTAAATGCATCAACTATAAATACTCAAGATGCTTATATCTATTTCAGATAATTATGGTAGTGAGATAGAGGAATGTAGTGACATCATATTGGAGTTAATATAGTTCAGTCAATTAGATGATGGGATCATATGACAAACAAGTTTAATTTAACAATTAAACGCACATGCTGGATTATATTAAGAATGTTATTGGTGGAAATATTTAGAAACAAACTGGATCATTTGATATGTTCTTATCAATTTAATTATAATCCACATATTGTCTTATTTGTTTTAGTTCTGGGATAGTAACTACTTGCTGCCATTTGTTTAGTTTTAGTAAATCAGAGGACAGTCTAGGAGTTGTGATTTCAGTGGAAGAGATGGCTTCACAGAACTCTATGGAAATCAGTCTTGTGTTACCACTTATGCAAGTGGGGACTATGACACAAATAAATTTCAAGGTATAAATTACGTTGAGGAGAACAAAGTGGTCTCTGCTAGGGGCTAGATTTACACTTTCCAACGAATAGGCCACTTCAAGAATGTATAAGTTCGAGATGATAACAGTAATTTCTAATGGTCTTAAGCAATAGACTAGAACATCATATAGCCAAACTGGTTAGACGCCTAATCTCTAGTGTTTATTATTACTTTGAATATGTACAACTAGAATACCAATTTACTCCAGGCTTTTAAGTTAATCTTTTAATTTCAAGCTAATGGTATTATCACACTTGAATAAGATTCTATCTTGATCAACATGAAACTATATTCTTCTAATTTCTTAATTGCTCTATCTGCATTAAGCAAGATTGACAAAGAATTTATAATTAATAATTATTAAATCAAAACTGAGCTAAGTTTGTATTCAAATTTTGCATATTAAAATAATATAGGTTTATAAAAGAAGGAAAAAAATTGCAGTAAGAAGACAAGATCAAAATTTATTGAATCGATGCTTTAATGTATAAATGATGATATAAATAAATATAAATAATTGTATATTTGTAAAATTTAAATATAAATGTAACTTCAAATAATTAATATAAACATACTTAAATCTTAATTATTGACTAATTGATCTACATAATTGGCTTCATCCTCTTGGCTATTTCAATCTTAGATGTGAGAAGATAGCGAAAACAGAGATAGCAGGAATAACTGCTTGAGGAATTAGGAGATGGTAATAATGCACAAGAAGAGATCAAGGAGGATGAATCTTAAGAAAGTGGAAATTAGAATAATGGGAATGATAGAACTCAAGCTGAAGACTCAAAAGATAAATCAAGAAAACAAAAGAAGATACTTGAGAAAGCTAACAAACCCAAGAAGCACAAAACATGCAGATAAAAATTGGAGATAAAACCCCATTAGTCAAATGAGAACGAAGATTAGGAGTTAAGAAAAAATAAATATAAAGAAAGATGTTAATGGCGTAAATTTTAAATGTTTGGGCTAATTATTAAAACTATTGGCTCGATTAATTGTCCTTATAAAATAAACCAATCTAGATGTGTAAAATTAAAATTAACCTAATTATATATAATATGAGCCAATTATAATTTGATTTTTAATTAATTGTTCTTAACCCTCTACCTTTTGTCTTAATTGAAACGTGGGGTTTTATGTAGCTTAAAGGGAATCTCAACTTTGAAATCATAAACATTTTGATGATAATCTTCACTTATCTAAACCTTGGTATGAAATACCTCTACGATAGATTATCAATATAAGCCAGCACAGGATTCTAAATTCGACAGATTTATAGACTTTAGTCTTCACTATTTTTTCTATGAAGCACTTTTTATCTTTGATTCAATTATTATTTTCATGATGGCACTCTCAATCATTAAATACACTTTCTTCTGGATACCATCTCTCAGTCTGCTGACTAAATCCCTCTAAAATTACTTGAACTCAACTATTAAGAAAATTTTGCAATTTGTGTTCATTTTATCATTTGCCATTGCTGCTTACTGCCACTTTTTCTATGGCTATGTAACCTATGGTTTCTACGATTATTCATTTGCATTAATCAGAGCTAACTTGCTATTCCTTCAGGGCAATCTCTTTAACAGAAATAAAATTTACCTGGCAGATGAGACAATTGAATATGTTTATGAGAGACAAGGTTGGTTTGCCACTATATTTTCAATTGGGATAATCCACTTCTTTGGTAGATATGTCATACTCAATATCATCATTGCATTTATGAAGAAAGACATATAGGATACTAAGTTACAGATTATCAAGTCACAGGCTCTTGAAAAGATCAAAGCGGAGAATAGTGCGAAAATAGCTATGAAGGAAAACATCAGGCAAAATAAAATAATTAAAAGGCAGAATGTTAACTATTGATTTCATAATTATCAATTACTTCTTTCTTCGTATTAAACATATCATTATCTGGAATATGATGAAAAGCAAGAATATAGCAGTCTGAGTAAGTCCCAGAGATATCTTAATGCATTGCTGCTTCTTTTGAATTCTATCTCTCATATTTTTAACTTCCTAATCCCTTTGTTTAGCTTGGTCTCTCTGCCTGCTTTAATGCAGATTGTTTTAATGAATTTACTCTTGGTCTTCTTATTCTTGTTACATAGCTTATTTCAAGTGCTCATCCCCAATTATGTAGTCAAGAGTATTTAATATTATTAGATTATACTAAGAATTAAATATATTATTTGCATTTAACAAGAGTAGACATGTTACATTTTAAAGCTATTTTGAGGACAGGAGTAGTGTTACGTATTTTAGAGTTGATTAGAGGAAATAAAGTGGGCAGCACTTTCAAATTAGACAATAGCACTTCATCTCTCTCATTTTCAATTTAAAATTTAAGCATATTTTATTATCATTTTTGAAGAAAATCTCTTCTTAAGGGAGGGCAAAATACTGAGCAATAACTGGCTTAATGTTTCTGAAGGAATGATTCTCATTTTTCAACTCAAATACTGCTCTATTACCCTGGTGCTCCACTTGAAAACTCAGGTTCTAGTTGTTCAGACTATATGTTTAATTAAAATACAATAAGTTAGCTTACGGTTCAATCTACATAAAATACTATATCTTAATAACTTAATAAAAATGAATGATTGAATGTAGTTTTCTATAATTCTGTTGCACATGGCATCAATTTCATTGTTAATGAGGTCATCTTGCATTGTGTTCTTGTCTTCTTGTCTGTGAGTAAGCCCTTGTATATTTCCCTCATTTGCTAAACCTTAAATTTGACTTCGAATTTAATTATTTTTAATTTTCTACTTAATTTGTGTAATCAGTGTAAACCTTTTTGAGTTTATTTTGTCCTCATAAAGCGCATCTTCATCTTAATCCTGCATTTCATCTGATATTTTAGCATTAAGAATATCTAGCTGTTCTTTCTAGTTAGTGAGTTGAAGAATTAACTGTTAATTTCTTCTCCTTAACTTCCCATATTATTCATCATTTTATCTTGCTTCTGCTGTTAATTAATCCAATTACTTCTGCAACCTTGCTTTGTCTTTTGATTACTAAATTTATATAGTTAGTTCATAGTATAATCTTATCAAAATAAATAACTCATTAACAATATCTGATTAAGTGAGGTATTTCTTGAAATAAGACAATATACTTACTTTATTTGATTTTTTGTCTTATCTTTCCCATTTTAAACAATATTTCAAAAAACTTATATAATTATAATGAATTAGATTTTAATAAATAATTTGAGGGCATTATGCAGTTTTATATATAATCTATCGTTGAATATGGGAGTGAATTGAAATATAAAATATTTAAATTCGATAATTTAAATTTGATAACAACTAAGAACAAACAAGTCTGCTTAATAAATCAAATACAAAAAATATATGATAAATCTTCAAAAAGTAGAACATAGAAGTAAGGGAGGGCAACCAGGTATTATGATGTTTGCCTCACCTGCCATCACTCCATCCAATAACTTTAAAAAGTAATCATTATTTGGTGTTACTTTAATAATAAATACATAAAGGAATAAAGGTTCTTTTGTAGCATTAAAAAATTATAAAATAAAATCATTTGTTTTTTATCAGCTTTTTTATTTTATAAGTCTTTAAAGTAAGAAGAATTTAAATTTCTAAAGTCATTAATCTTATTATTTTCTTACAGATTATAGTTTATATAGAAAATTCCTAATCAGATTCATTTATCACTAAATAAATATAAAGCCAAGTTTACTTTTTTTACCAAAAATTCATTAGAAATTCTAATGTTGTTTTGACAATTCGGTTTGAGAACTTTAGTTAAACAGACTATCAGAATTTCTCTATAGAAAGGTAAGTGTAGTAAAGTAGTATATGAAGAAGTCTCCAATATCCAATGTTTTGCATTTATATAATTAGAAAAAACACTTCTATTTAACTTTTAATTACATGAATGATTATAGAATATCATTATTGTTTGTTTAATAAATTTGAAAACAGTGGTAGTAATTTCAGAGACAATGCAGGCACTTAAGGGATTGTAATGGCAAGCAACAGTTCACAAATTTAAGGCAGAAAGTGCGATTCTCCCTAACTCAGAGTAATGAGAGAGTAATATGAAGGAGGACGTTCCCAGACTGCCAGTAACAGCATGCACATAGCACCAGCACAATTAAAAAAGGATGACTTTATTTCGCTGTACAATTACCACAATCAAATCAGAGATCTAAATCATACAAACAAAGAGATACAAAAGAAACAATTTGACTTCAATATCAATAAACAGCAGCAGAGAGCAAATGTCACCATTTAATACGACTCTAATGACAATAACAATAGTAATAGTGGCTAGTACACATTACTGAATAAGAACTAAAACAACAAATTTAATAATGGATTAAACAATACAAACATTGAAGGGAATTCTCGTCATCACAAGCACTCTAAATCAATTGGGACAACTTGTAAGTTTATTTTATTCATTTATTTATCTCAATTTAAATAGAAAAGCGACGATAGTAGTCTTAATCAGTACCAAAGTATTCAAGCAACTAGCACTAACCCTCAGCTTCCATAGTAAACACCTAAACCTAGTAACCTTTAATAAATTTACACATTTAAAATGCAAAAATCGCTAACTAAATGAAGCCTCAAGTGAATCAATAACTTAAGCAAAGACGAGGACTAACTTCAAATAACCAAATTCCTTAGAAATATCAAAGCTCAGGGTAATAATCGGCACCCCTCAAATCTAGATCTAAATCCAAGAACCGATAAAAAAGTTAAATACCTTAAAATACAGCTAGCAACTTAAACAATCATTTACCTTTCAATTACAACAGCCAGTTGCCTCCTGGAACCTAGCAAAGAGCTGCTTTTATGGCTTAAGCAACCAAAGAAATATTGAACTAAAGTAGTAACCTCGCTAATCAGACCAAAGTTAAGAGTTCTTTCATGTTCAGCTTTGACAATAAAGAAAATGAAAGCATAAACTACAATGAATTTTCTCCAAGCAGAATCTTTGGAAAGCCTCAAAATGAAACTAAAATCAATAATTTCTTGGATTCGGATTCCTCAGTAGATAGTCAAAATTAGAGAAACAACATTGCTGACTAATAGATTGCTTAAAAGTTAGAGAAATAGTATTTCCTAGATAAATCAACATTATTAAAACATCTCTCTCCAGAGAAAAATAGCAACAATAGTAAGACTAGACTAAGCAAATCCTCGGCTTTGAACACTAAAACAAATCTTGCCCCTCAACTAATATTAAGTGATAGAGATAATAAATCTGTCTAAGGTCAAAACTTCTTAAGTAATGGAAGTACCATTATTCATGCAAATAATATCTCAGGTTTAAATGAGAGTGCAATAAATAAAACTGCAAATCAATCACTTCTGAACATTAAATTCAAGAAATCTGGGATCTTCGGTAATCAAGCAAATAATAAAATTCTTTTGAAGGGAGTAGATAAGCTTATTAAAGAAAATTTGAAGAAAAATAAGACAAAAGAAGAAGAGGAAATTTCAAAGAGATATCTCGAGGAATTCAAGTAAAAACTAAAAAAGAACGAGTTAACTCAGAGAAATCAGCAAGTTCGAAAGATAAATGCATCTAAAATCATGTACAATCATCAACACAAAAACTCTCAAGCACTCGGAAAGATTAATCTGTAGAGAGTAGGTTACAAGAAGCACAGATCAAAGAGTTGCATGAATAAAACTGATAGTATTTTCGGAGGTATTGGGCCAAGATCTAAGGAGAGATTACCAAAACACACTGAATAAGTTTAATAGCAGCAACAAGTCCCAAATAACATCGTAGAATAGAAGAAAGAGAAGAAGAGAGAGAAGAGTTTCGTTCTTGAGATCAAAGAACTTCAGAAGCAGATTGATGGTGAAATCAGAAGAGAAATCATGCAAGGTAAAATTGATATCCACCCAACATCAGCAGCCAATAAAAAGACTAATCTCTCCACTATCAATGTAAAGAAAGATCAGCTTAATCACAAACCAAGAAAAGAGTTCCTGAACATGAGTGCCTTAGATGGTGGCTACTAGAACATAAAAAGATCAAACCAAGAATTGTTAAGTGACATAAACAATCACAACAATAGGAAAAGTTTGTCAAAAGATAAGAATAAAAACATTTCTCAAAATATCAAGAAGTTCATGCAAAGAAAGAAAAATGCTCAGCAGCAAATGAAGTCACTTGAGCAAACTATAGAGAATAAAAAACATTAAAAAATCAAGGAAAATCTTAAGAGTTTGCACCTGTTTGCTAAGCAGCATTTCAGACATTAGAGCTACAATTTTTATCCAAAACAAAAGCAAAACTTGAATTACTAAAATAAAATTTATATTAATAAGATAATAAATGATAATTTTTATTAATATTAATTCATTAGCCAAGCAATTATTAAAGGATGCATACAGACAAAATATATTGATTTGAAGCTTATTAGTTTATTGTTTATTAGAAATACTTTATATTAAAACAAAACAAAAAGAATTCTTTATTTCATTCTCAGTTTTAATGCATCTCAATAAAAATAAATTATATTTTTTAAAGAAAGGACTATGTTAATAAAACTTAAAAAAGTTAATATCAAATAACCTCAAACTTTTAGCATTTAAATCAATTAGTTGGTTTAATTATATTTCTTTAGATTTTAAATCATAGTTTTGCAAACAAATTTGTAGGCTTTTATATTATGAATAGATATACAGCTTTATATCAACCTTTAATTATTTTATTTTATCATTTTTGATTTATTTTATATGGAATGGTAATTTTAACAGCAACAATTTGCTGGTTCAAAACGAGTCAGGCAAAGCTCTACCTATAAAGAAACTCAAGCCTCAATTTTTCAATAAGAAAAAGAAGAAGAGCTCCGAAAGATAAGCCCAGTAAAACTTCGATTTCAGATCTGGGGGATAGGGCGAGACGATATTTGATAATGATATTGCCCAAGATGGATCAAACACTCCACATAACTACTAAAACGACAGATACGATCCAAATGGGGATGTGAGTCAGGAATACTATGAAGATTACTAAAGACTGCTTAACTCAATCCAAAAACATTAAAATTAAAAAGTTAGAGAGGATCCTTCCACTAGTTATGAAAGACCAGCAAGTAATGGGGGTGCCTCTAAAAATAGAAAGTCATCATCGGGCAAGAAGAGAAAGCAAGTGAGCAATAAGCAACATAGTTAACTTCAACAAGAGTTGGAAAGCTCTGCATTGCTTGATAGACATATCAGAGAAGCTAATAAAAACACCAATACCATAACTCTAGACAATCAGTCTAGATACTCTTCTATCAAGAATCCCTTATATAAATGCAACATATTCTACCTTCATTTATTCTTTATTGCTATGAATGACAACGTATATGTGAAAGGTGTTGTGTAAGAAAAAGGTGCCTCTCTGATTCCACCTCAATCAGATATCGCAACACTCGAGCGTAATCACCTTGAGAAATCTTTGAATCAAATTCACTAAAACAAGTTGAAATAAAACGATCCAAAGAGATACTCAGACATCAGAAGAAGCCACGATAGTGGAAAGACTAATGGTCGCAGTCCCAAGCCAAGTGAGCAGAAAGCTAAAATAAAAGCACTTGTAAACAGATATGGCCCACATAACTTACCCAAGGGGTCGTTGTAGCAGCCTAGTGCAGATACTAAGTTATTAATTAAACTTCATTCAGCTGCTATTACTATTCAGTAGAATTTCAGAAAGTTATTGTAAAATAAGGGATTTAGCAAAAATTACAAAATTTTATCTATAGCATATTTAAATTCAGTTTCATACTGCAATTTTATATAATTTTTGTTAATTCTATGATGAAGAAGAACAAGATGGCGGTTATGCTAGTAGCAGTGAACCTCATTCCCATTTGTATGTTGACTCCGAAGAAGAAGAGGAAAATAAACACATGAACTTATTATTATCATTTACATTTTTAAAAATACTCTATATGAATGGGTATGACAAGTATCTGATTACCACAGAGAAGAAGCAAATATAAAAGTAATTGATTGCCCAGACCAGTCCACTTAGAATCAAAGCTAAATATCAACAGCAACAGAATTCACAATTACCACCCACAAACTCATAGATTCATCACAAGCAACTTAGACCATAACTTATTCCTCAGCATCACCAATAGAAAGGAAACAAATTCACTTAAAACAAATAAAAACATGATATCTTATTGAAATAAATTCTAATAGTTTTTGAATATTATCTTTAACAAATCTAATGTTTGCTCAAGTGGTTTTAGTAGTTTTGTTAAAAAATGAATTATATTATATTTATAAAAAAGAAAATTTAAAAACAATTAAATGTTAGGCAAGACTATCTTCTTTCAATTCAAACCAATTATTATAAATCAATGATTTAAAATAGTTCCTTCATCAAAATTAATTATTAATTAGATTTATCTACAAAATTTTATTCAAATTTATTTGATTCTACGCAGAGGATCAAGTGACATTAGAAGTAGTAGTATGTAGTGTAATAACCAGTGGCAGAGCAGATAATGAGGAGAGCCTATCAAATACTTAAAATTACGTGCCATTAAGACAGAAACCACCACAAATAACATCTGGCAAGATACCTCCATCAAGCCATTAACTATAAATGCAAAATATTGGACCATCTTCTACTTCATCTTCTCATTCATTTATTGAGAAATATTCTCAAAAGTGATTACAAGATAAAAATTATATATTCTTAATAGAATACTGTGATAAAACAAAATTAGCCTCCAATTCACTAACGTCTTCAACTAGAGACTGCAAATCTAGCCCAATAATAACAATAAAATCAAGATTAAACTTAGCATTAATCTTTGGATATTTCACAGTAGTCCTCGTCTTCAAATCGTAAGAAGTTAGTACCTTCTTTAGATTTTGGTAAATTGAACTCACTTTAAAGTTAAAAAGAAGAATCAAATGCAGTTCCAAAAATAATTAAGCCAATTCTATCATATAATGATGAAGAGGAAAAGTAACAGTAGCTTCAAGACCCTCCAGGAAGTAACACTGCTAGGTCCCTCTTTGACAGAAATACTTTCCAAGATTTCTAATAGAAAATCAAGGATAATAATGAACAAGGGTTTAACGTCAATAACTACCCTAAAATGCTCCAAATGAGAGAAGATGCCATCAAGTATAGAGAGATTGAGGAGTCTAAACACTTGAAGAGAATGGTAAAGACCAAGTAACTATCTCCAAGAACTTATGATATTAAATGCAAAGAACTTGAAACATGGGTGACCAAAGAAAAAGAAGAGGTTAAGAAGACTCGTAAAGACATAGAGGAGTAATGGCAAAAAACCGCTTAAATAATCGAACAAACCTAGAAGAACTAAGAGAATATGAAAAAGCTGCTTAAAGAGTCTCATGGTAATCAACATCACACTGCTCACAATCCTAATTAATACTAACAAGCATATAACATCACGAAAACATACGAAAGTCTGCCAAGTGAAAACACCATAGGTGCTCCCATAATGTCTCAACGTCTTAGCACTAGAAGAGAAGACACTACTAGAATATTGGATTTGATAGATGAATATCCAGCTAACTCTCTCAAAGACGAACCCTACACGGAAAATAGTAAACAATAAAACCTGGCTAAAGAGCAACAAAGAAAGTATAAAGAGCAGTAACAACAAAAAGACCAGGAAAGGCTCCTTTAAGAACAAGAAAGAAAGCGGGAGATTGAATAATTGAAGGAGTAAGAACGCCAACGTGAATAAGAGAGAATACAGCGTATATAAGAAGAAGAGAAACGTAGAAGAGATGAGCAGGAGAGGTAAGAAAAAGAAAGAAGAGAATTAGCTGAGAAGTTAAGACAAGAAAAACTTGAGAATGAACGTTTGGAGAGGGATAGATTGGAGAAACTTGAGATTAAGAGGCAAGAGAAGGAAAGAGCTGAGAAGCTAAAATAAGAACAATTTGAGCGAGAAAGAAAATAAAGAGAGCTAGAAGAGCAAGAAAAGGCGAGAAAATTAAAAGAACAGTAAGACTTGCTTGAATAAAAGAGGATCTAGAAAGAAAAAGCAGAAGCAGAGGAAAGAGAGAGAGTAAGAAAATAGAAAGAAATACAGGATAAAAAGGATGAGGAAGAGAGACAACTGCAGTTATAAAAATAAGAGGAAGAAAGATAAAGAAAACAACAAGCTTAACTTGAGAAGGAAAAGTAAGCTCAACTATAAAATTAAAGAGAGCAAGAAGAAGAGGAGAGAAGATTAACTGAAGAAAGAAACTAGCTTAAGTTAAAGCAATAAAGAGAAGCTGAAGAATAAAAAGAAAAAGAGAGAAAGGAAAGAGAGCATTAAGAAGAATTAGAGAGATAGCAAAAACTTTAATAGCAACTTGAAGAAGAGTAAAAGTTCAAGCAATCTTTAGTTTAACATGATCCCTATATTATGCAAGGAACTCCTTCTGACATCTATAAGCAAGATTATGAAAATGATTCAGAAGAACAAGAACAAAACCTCTTTAAACAATAACCTCATGCTCCACACAGAAATCAAGATCTCAAGGGTAAAGATATCATTGAGTCATTTGAAGACGATAGAGATAGCCACAACTTAGAAAACCTCCCTGGGCATTAAAGCAGCTTAAACAAGTATTTTGATGAAGAGACTCCATCATCCTCCTCTAAATCTAGATAAGATAGATTTAGCAACCCAGGAAGAGGGAATGTTTTCGATGAGAACAGAGGATTAGCCAGAACCACTAGCTCTCAAAATCTAGATCGTAAATCTCTTGAAGGGTATCAGTAATTCTAAGATAACGAAGACAACATTGATAACACGAGTGACTAACACTTTACTCTTAATATATTGTTTTATTTAGACCACAGACTATAAAACAACAGATCTTCATCACCAAGCAACAATGAACCATACAACTTTGATGGTGACAAGAACAAGTTGAATGATGAGAGTGTCGATGAAGACAAATTTGCACTATAGATTTTAGAGAGACAAGAAAAACACAACTAAGCATTAGCAGAGATGGTCTAAAAAGAAAACTTCTTCTCAAATCAATATAATATTATAATTCAAAGTGAAAAATATAAAATAAAAACTATTCTTTGTATTTAATAATTATTTCATCAATTTGATGATTAGAAGCCTGATGAATTATTGAGCAATTTACAGAGAACTCTTGATGAGACCAAGCAAATTGATACAACATAGGAGTCTAAAAATAACTAAAGCACCATCGAGAAGATATTAATTGAGTAATTTAATAATTGATAAGGCGTTTACAAGATTAGTATTTATGAATAAGCACTATGTAAATATCAAAACCATAAGTTGATGTATAATATTTGTGTAGGATGAAGCTGATGAAGAATAAAAGACTCAAGATTTCAAAGAACCTAAATCAGTTTCAGTTTTTAACGTTATTAAATTCTTATCAATAAATCTAGTTTATCTTCAACAGCAATAGGTTGACTCATCAGATGAGAAGCTAGATACCAGTGGAATAAGAAGAATCTCAACACAGTTCAAACACTCCAACCAATGGTGTCCTACCAGTCTCCCCTGTGTCAGCCTCTGAAATCAGAATAACAACAGGTGCTCAATCTTTAGAGAGCACAATTTCTGATCAAGAGCAAATTAAGAATGCAATTTAAGAGGCAAACAGATCAAACATACTAGCCAACGACTCATCTGAGAATAATGCTGAAAATGAATAAACAAGCGAGATTGATAAGCAGGCTGACACGATAACTGATGACATTTTTAGATAGCTCATGGCTGAGATGAAAGTTGACTTAGACTTATTGCTTCTCACAGATCCTAGAAGATTAATAAAAGAAGAGACAAACTCCAACACTTTCTTAAGTGAGAGTGGCAGATTCTTAATTTTTGAGAGAAGAGGCATCAAGACTGATCTGTTTGCTATTGAGAGATATGTAGAAGAAGTTCTTGATGAAATTTTAAGTAAGTATATTTCACATGTTAAAACCGCTTTATAGGAGATTAAAGCAGATTCCAAACGAGCATATCTCAACCTATTTCTAAGAATGCAAGAGAAGTTCTGAATCAATTACAAAACTCTGAAATAGGCAGTTATGAGCATTTTGAGCCAAATTATCCAGTTGTTTTACCACTTGACCTCTATTTAAGACTCGAAAGGAGAAGAAAAGAGTCTCGTGAAAGAGAATTAAATGACACTCAGTCTACCAACATGACCTAGTAGCAACTTTAAGATAGAAACTTCCTGGCTGAATGCGAGCATATTCATAATAAAGTGCTATTTGATTGCATTAATGATTCGCTTCTTCAATTCAAGTAAGTGAAATTTAAAGTTTAAATTCAAATTTTAGGCCTTATGGCAAAGATGGTATGCCACTACCTTGGAGTAGATAAAACAGAAGACTCAAGCCTATTGAAGAATTCACTATCGAAGAGATGTTTGAAATAGTGAAGCATGATGTAAGAACTTGTTTTTTTAACTAATCTTATCTATAGTTATTCAGATGGGCTATTATGCAGGCAGGTACTTTGCCACGTCGAGAGTTTGTATATAACAATCTCTTCGACGATGAGCTTTTTGCGGAGATTAGAGAGAAAAAGTTGGCAACTTTACTAGCAAGAGAGATGATTGAAAATGAGCCTAAGTGGCTGAACTATGAGTTCGAAGAAGCACAGGTGAAGATTGATATTGGAGACATGATTCTTGAGCAGTTAGTAACAGAGACTATTTAAATTCTCAGAAAGAATGAAGGTCTAAGTTTAAACAACATCGAATGAGCGAAGTTTAAATCAGTCAGTCAT
>ARYC01001666.1:0-35885 GCA_000711775.1 Oxytricha trifallax
TTTTTATCATAGAAGTATTAAACCAGAGGGAGAGCGCAGAGATAGGGGTTTTAATTTAAATTGATTATGTTGAGGAGCTAAAAGAACAGCAACCAATCGAAAAGATAAAAACATATTAATGTGAAGACAGCTAGAATCATTTCTCAACTGAACAAAGCTTGAAGAGACACCTTAAAGAGGTACACTCTGGCAAAGCCAAGATCTATTTCAAGCATGAAAAGGTAGATGGGTAGGTATTAGTGTACGACATGCATGAAATCATATACTCACTCAGCTAAAGTTAAAAGGCATATGCAAAAGCATCACCTCAAGGAGTTCTTGATTGAAGATTAAGAGAATAAAAAACTAGTTCCAGCTAAAAGAAAATCTAATACTCTTGAGTTATAAAGAGAGCAGCAAAGAGAGACTCAAGAGACAGAAGCGATATGAATCGATGAACCAGCCAGCAGGTAATACAATTTTAGCATGCTTCTAAGCGAAGGCTATGAATATATCTGAATTAAATGCAGTTGATCTCAGCACTTGTATTGAAAACTACTTGAATATAAACGTGCCTGCAAAAGCAAAGCTCATAGTAGTTGATGAGTATGCATACAAGGTGTATCCATTCAGTTATCTTATTAAGAACCAACAGTATTAGAACGAGTTTGCAAATTAATAAATGGTACTTAGAGAGGCCTAAAGAAAAGACTGCAAGAATTTGCTTAAGCTAAATGGTGTCATTTTAAGTTATGGTTTCATCGCATTAAGGCTAAAGAAATTTGAGATGACTCTGAGAGACTACCTATATCACAATAGATACCCTGATGATTTAAACGATATACTCTCCGATATGATTCAGGGTGTTAAGGAGTTGCATGAACTTGGATTTGTTCATAGAGATTTGAAGCCTGAAATCGTTATGCTAAATCTCTGCCCTTTAGAAGTAGTGGTTATCGATTTCAATAGAGCTTTAAGATAGGAGATTGTCACTTTAGCACAGGTACTTGGTACTCCAGGTTACTTCCCAATAAGAGAGAAGTGGACTAATGGTTCTCTTTAATGGGATGTTTGGGCAGTAGCAGCAATAATATTAGAAAGTGACATGGAATGTATGTCTTACTTTGGTACAAAGCATGAACAATAATCAATAAGTTTGGCTCAGAAACATATAAAGTAAGAAGATGTCTGCTAAGAAATTAAAAGCATAGTAGAGATGATAATCGTGAGAGCTCCTAACTATCCTCTATAAACATTAGATGACATACTTGACCCACTTGAGAGAGCAAGGTTTAAAAGATATTATAAAGACAAGCAGATAAAATTTGTATGATTTAAGTAAACTAAAGTTCATTAAATATTCATTAAATTAAGATAAAACCTGCATTTTGTCTACTAAACCCAATAAGACCCCAACTATACCCTACAATCAAAGCACTTATAAACCTCACTAAGGGGTTTTGGGGTTTTAATTGGCTTTGTTAGTATGTAATTTTCATAAGTTTTTTTAAACTTTTTTGCGAATATAAATTGTTTTATTTTTTTCTTATTAAATTCTGAAATGCCATAAAAATTATTATAGGTTTTAAGTATAAAGCCAAATTAATTTTATAAGTAATCAAAAGCTTCATTCAATTAATTGCTTTACTATCCAGAAAATATATCCCCTGATATTAAAATAAAGATAGTCTATGAAATATCAACGCCCTCATCCCTAATTTATAATATATTTATATATTATCAATATAATTTATTAAATATAAGTAATTGCAGTGACCATTTAATGCCCATTCATAATTGGCATATTGTAATCACTAATAACCATCTTCAGGCAGCTTTATTCATGATTTTCAGCTTTGCATAATCCATTTAAATTTCTTTTTATTCTAATATATTTCTCAAAACCCTCTCTCCCATTAAATGCCTTTTCCACCTTCGTAATGCCTTATTACTCCAAAATTCCTTCTAAAGCTATTAAATTAAAGGGTTCGTCGTCAACTATCAATATTTCGGGACATTGACATTCTGAAGGATTTTAAGAGGAATTATTCAAATCTCTTAATGGGATTGAAAGGGATTTATATTAACAAAATAATATTAAGGTAAAACTATAAGAACTAATTTATAATGACAGATACATTTATTAATATTGACCATTATCTGATTATCTAATTCTTAAAGTTTAATATGTACTTGCAGTAGGATAATAATTATGGTTTTAATTGTTATGTGTCCTCCTCTACTATTCAACATTTAGGTATTTATTTAGTTTAAACAATAAAATTACAATTATTTATCTGGCCTAGTCTTTTGTATCAATCCCCTTTAAGTCAAATAGAGATTATCATCTTTATCAGACGAAAAGTACTAATATTCCTCTTCATTCTTGTCTTAGTCATTTTAAAATTCAAGGTCTATATGATTTAGAGTTTGTTCTTAAATGTCTAGTATTTCAATAGATTGTTTCGCATCTTCCATTATCTCACTGATTTTATTGTTATGTAAATATTATTACTAGTGTACTTAATCTGAAGAATCAAAGTTAAATTGGTGGTTGATTGAATTTAATTGTTTGTTCTTCACTTTATATATAATTTTTGTATTGATTTAATTATTATATGAAATACACACACTTTATCTATAATATAATTATTTTCACATTAGGCATATCATTTCTAACCGAAACACCCCTCTCCACCCTATAAAATACTTTTTTTAATATGAATTTATTATTCATACATTGAATCTAACTCAATCATGAAATTCTTGGTTATATTATAAAAGTTATTTTTTAATTTACTATATCGTCGATCTTTTTTGACACAAGATCCAACAACAATAAAACTTATTATCAAATTTTAAAAGAGTTACTTTATAAACATGATAATGACTATTATACATAAATTTTATTTTTGAAAATTTGTATATTTTAAAAGAATTTAATTCTTCATTATTTGAAAAAATAGACTAATAAATTTATTTTTATTCTCATATATCTTTTGTAATTATAAATAATTTATAAAATAAGTAATAAAATTATAAGATTGTTTTTCTAATATGATAAATGAATTTGATATAAGATATTTAATTCTCAAAAATCATATTTATGCATAATAGTCAATAATTGTTTATAAAGTGAGTTTTTTTTAGTGTTGGAATCTTGCGACAAATAGGTAGACAGATACAGTGAATTAATAAAATAACTTGTATAACAGAACAAAAAATTTCATGATTGAGTTATATTCATTGTATGAAAAATAAACTCATATTATAATAGGTAATTTGTAAGGCGGGTAGAAGGGGTGTCTCTG
The DNA here is from genome assembly GCA_000711775.1 of Oxytricha trifallax. Taxonomy (NCBI): domain Eukaryota; phylum Ciliophora; class Spirotrichea; order Sporadotrichida; family Oxytrichidae; genus Oxytricha; species Oxytricha trifallax. The sequence continues at coordinate 3,291 of ARYC01001666.1, forward strand.
ATTAGGATGAGAAGGGGGTTCAGGGGTAGGGTAGGGTAGCTCGGTTTAGGGTGGAGAGGGGTTTCTCAGTTAGATTACATATCTTTTAGATAGAAATCAAAATTATACTGCAAATATTCTTTAGTTTACAAACTGCTGTCTATTTCTTCATTGCAATTAAAATCGATACTTTCTTGGTAGTTTAGGTAAATTAAAAATAAATTTATATTAAAATTGCAATTAAATAGTTGAAAGAGCTTATTAGTGACTCCATGATATTTTTAGGCTTTTAAATAAATTGATTATCTTCTTGAAATTGAGGTGTTTAGGGACTTTAAACGAAAATTAAATTAAATTTAATCTTTAAACTTGATCTCTACCCTTATTAACTCTAAATATTGCTATAAATAATAAAAGTACTAAAATACATTTAAAAAATAATGTATTAAGGGAGTTACTAGAAATATTTCAGAAATTGGGGGAGGGGGAAAATTTTCTGCTCCCCAAAATAGTATATGTACACAAAGGGGGGAAGTTTCCACACCATGAATAAAAATTTAATTTTTTTTATTTTAAAAATCTTTATCATTGATTATAATATAATAATTCATATTTTTATTATGATATAATTTCAAATATTTTATCAAAGTAAACATATATTATAATAACTAGAACAGAGAATATTACAATATATAATGAGAAAATGGATAATTATATACCTTGAAATAATATTAAAAATGTTTTTTAATTGGGTTAAGGTATAATATAAATTTAAATGTTGGAGGCAGGAAAACTCTGAGGAGGCAGTAAACTTCTAAAGTAGGTAGGAAACTTCCTTTTGGGCGGGTAGCTGCAAGGAGCAGGAAACTTGCCCCCCCATAAAATAAAAATAGATAATATTATTTACAGTTAACTAATAAAAATAGGGTGGGGGGGGGAAGTTTCCTGCCCCAAAATTTTAGATGAAACAAAGGTGGGGAGTTACTTGCCTCAAATAGGTAGTTTCCTGCCCCCTTCGGAAGTTTCCTGCCCATACATAAAAATATGTAATTTTTATGATTTTCTTAGAATCTTTAATATCAATTATGTAAGAATTATTTATAATCAATAATAAAATATATTTTCTACCTTGATAATGAATTCAATTTTAATGAAAATAATATTAATTATTAATAAAAAACAATTATTTAGCATTGTTTTTAATACATAATTTGATAAATATTAATATTATACCTTGAAAATTATATATCATTTAAAGTTGTTTAGTAAATGGTAAAGGTGATTGATATTAAAATTTTTATGTTTCTAATATTTTTATTGTCAAAAATATAAAAATTAATGGTGGGGGCAGGAAACTTCCCCCCCCCCCAAAGAATAATCTAAATAGCCTTCAAGAGTTCTTCTTTTTTCTTGTAATAAGGAAGTGATAATATAAAAAGCGACCCTTTTCCCAATAGCGATTTGAATTCTATATTGCCACCCATTGCATTCGCTAAATTTTTGCTGACCTAAAGACCTAATCCACAACCTTCTCTGTTTAAATCTCTATTCTTCATGATCTTAGTAAATGCTGAGAAAAGTTTTGCACGCTGTTCTAAACTTATTCCAACACCAGTGTCTTTTACATTTAAATATTCGATAAATCTAATAGTTGAATTATTTTATTTAATTAATTTAAAAGTTACTTTTAATGAAAAAATCATTGAACTAAACAAGGTTGGTCTCTTTGTCAAACTTAACAATTATCTTGACATACCCTTCTAATGTATATTTAATCCCATTTGACACTAAATTAATCAGAATTTGTTTCAATCTATTTAAATCAGTAAACATTTCTTTTGGGACATTTTAGCCCTTAACCTCGTAACTAAGATCTATATTTTTAGTTTAGGCTTTGAATTCTAAAATATTTACGATCTCCTCTAAGCAATCTTAAATTCTGATTTATTAAATGTTTAGGATAAAGTTTTTTGCTTCAATTTAGGAAAAGTCTAGGATATCGTTCATTAAGTAGAGCATTTTTTATTTAAAAATACATGCAACTTACTTTTTAAATGTAAAATTTGATTATATTCGTAAATAAAAATTTTAATAAGCATTAGATTTGATGAAATCTTAGCAGTTTTCAGAAATCTTCTAGGTCTCTCTTCATTAACATTAGGGTCCAGTAATTCTAATGAAGATATAATGGCATTAAGAGGATTTCTAAATTCATGAGCAGCAGATGCAAATGCTATCGTTTTCATGCTAGACATGTTTTTCTCTTTCTAGTATAATAAATAGGCCATTTATAATTTTGAACAAAACTTTAAAATCTTGATAAATTTATTTATATTCAAGCCAAAAAGACATATCTCTGATAGTAGTAAGAACATAATTTTTAGGCCCAGAGTTAATATGACTTGTAAAGACCTAAAGCTTTTTCTTTTATATTTATTTGCCCGAGTTCCCTGCATAAGTAAAATATGCTCCTTCTACTCTTGGATTAGGATAAAAGCAAAAATATAATATAAAAAGTAAAGGATCATCTTTTTGTTAAGTAATGCTCAAATATATTTTAAATTCTGAATATTAATATTCGAATTTAGTCTTCGTTTTAGCAATAATAAACCCATCTATAGGAGATATTTTTAAGAAATTTCTAGTATGAGTCAATATATACTCCCAAATGTTTTCATAGAGAATCATTGTAATATCTCCATTTTCTGAATTCTTTGAATTAGTTTTATTCTTGTCAATTTTGAATTTAGTACTTGCGAGTGATTCCTTAACGTTTTGTTTTTACAAATTTTTCAGAATATCCTTCTATTCTTATTGTAAGTTAGATTATCTGAGGTTCTTATTATCAAAGATAAATAAAAATAATTTTCTCTATATTAAATATAGATTTTGTCGATTTAATCATTGTAAAAAAGAATATCTTGGTCTTCGCAATAAAATTTATTGCTTTAGACTTTAAAGCTTCAAAAAAATGGAAAAATAAAGAATATAAAAAATTTATTTCAAATTACTAATTATAAATTCGCTAATGATAATTCCATCATGGTGAGTTGTCATTAAATTCTAAAACATCTATAGCATTTATTTCTGATTTTATTTGCTCTTAAATTTTTCCCTCTCTTTAATTACTATTTATCTTGAGAAAAAATAAATGAAGGTGAAGCTGGTCAAAAAAAATAGGTTGAATCTGAAATATGAAAAATTATTCTATATTATAAATTCCTTATAATAAATGTAAATGAATTTTATATTTTTAATCTGTAAAATCTCATTATCTCAGTAATCCAGAACCATGTTCGTATAATGAGAAATATTACACATAAAACATAAATCCAAAATAATCTCTTCTGGCAGTAACTCATAAACGATAGAGTTGATATTAGCCCAGTTAAGACACAAAATAAGTTAATTTCTTTGAAATTGTAGAAAAATATTTTAAATATCTAAAAATGAAATAAAACTCCAAATAAGTCAGTTTATGCGAAAGATGGATTTCCATTTGCACCAGTTTCAATCAAAGCCACAAGCATGCAGAGTGTTTGTATATTATTGATAAAAGACGAAAGATTAAGAAATTTAATAAATACAAACAAATTGAATTAATATTAGTAATTACAACCGCTACTGATTTGGAAAGCTTTTAATAGTAATTTTGTTTGAGTTTATTGTACTTTAGTAGCAGTTTGATAATTATAGTTGGTGATATTATTTAAAAAGGTGGAAAGTTTTTTGTGTACGATAAGTACATTAGATCACGATCCCCTTTACAAACTGCCCTGTTATTGTGTCATCTTATACTGTACCAATATAAAAAGTTCACGATATTAGGGCGTACATTTGTTGAAAGAAGTAACAATGCACCAATTGTTTACAAAAACCTTTATTTGATCAGTACTTTGAGATATCATTAAATTAGAAAGTTAATTGCTAGGTACCAATCTAACCTAGGGGTTTCTAATAAAACTTTATTCTACACTAAGGCCTGCTGAGGGTAGGCAGGAGGTTGAAGGGTTCACAACTTAAGGGGGTGAGCTTCAATCTGCCAGCTATTACACTCTTCGAGTGGCTTGAGTCCTAAGATTTCCCTGAAAATGATGAGTCACCTGGCGTGAGTCAAAGCAAGCAAGTGCCGTACTATGTCTAAATCGATGACGGCGATTAAGTTTATTAGGTTATATGGAACAGGATGAAGGTGGTGCTCAACCTTCAGAAGTGAGAAGATAAAAACCATAAAAGCCAACGAAAAGGATATTTCTCCCACAGCGGGTTAAGGTGCTGAATGTACCCACCGAAAGGAAAGTGATTACTTTCCCAGCAGCAGTGACAGAGTAAGCATTTTTCACCTCACCTGCAATAAAACCCCAAAACTCTTTCAGCAGTTTGATTGAGTTTTTGATTGATAAAAGGAGACTATTAGTGCATACTTTATTAGGGTTTTAATAGGGTTTATGTAGGGGTTTAAAGTTTAAATATTAGTATTTTAAGTGAGTATAACAAGCGAGTTTTTAAAATATTTCACACAAACATAAGCTTAGAGTCATGTGGCAGTTCTCTGAATTTTATCTTTCTAAGTTGATGTTTGATTGTTTCTATTGTTTGTTAATTCTCTTAGCTTGGCTTGATAATAGTTGAGTATGCAAGTTCTCTGAGACCTCCATTTATTTTATTTTTATCGAGATATTGTTTGATTCTCTGCTTAGAATCTCTCTCACCCCTGCAGCTAAAGTAATCGTTTCTTGGCATGTCGCTCTCTATTATTATAACTGCTAGAGCCCAGATATCCCATTAAGTGTCTCCATCTCTCCAATCCTCTCTCTCTGGGAAATATCCAGGAGTACCGTATACATTCCTTATGCAGAGGCTTGCACTCTTTGAGCTCTCTTGAAGTCAATAATACATACTCTAAGAGGCTGAAAGTTCATCATGATATTCTCTGGCTTTAAGTCTCTATGAACATAACCTAGCTTGTGAAGCTCTCCACTATCTGCCATACTATCTAGCTAATTTATCTCTGACATCTATTTTCAGATAAGAATTCTTTGTAAGTCATTTCTAATAATGGAAGCCTGAAGGCTACATGATCTTTACCAAGTAAATTAGCATCAAGCTAGATGATATTTTCCTGCACTCATTTAACTTTGCCTTTTAAATAGCATAATACTCATTAGCAAATTCCATTTGGAACTTGTCATCACAAGGAAGTAATTGAAAGGATATATCTTGTAAGCATATTAGTCATCTGTAATGACTCTCTTCTCTATTTTTTCTTCAAGAGTGAGGTAGCTTTCTAGGCAAGAATCTAAGTCAATAATTTTTAATATGGGAATCTTCATTGCCTCTATTTTAACCATGATTTTATTGATCTCAGAGACTGGAAAGTTCTTGACTGCTTTCTTCATTTTTACTTACTTCTAGACTTCAACTCTAAGAGACTCCACTGGGTTTCTTGATCTTCTCTTTTAGAGGAATCTATTCCCTGTAGGTTCATGAATAAAGACAAAACTTTAATTGTGCTTTTTCTTTAAGTGCACTTTGAGGTCTCTAGTATGAGAATATGGCTTCTCACAGAACTCACAGACATACTTCCCATCTTTCTTTTAATGCTTGAGATATAACCTTGGCATATCGTTGTGTATATCTCTCAAGTGTCTCTTATAAGTTGACTTGTAAGGGAAAACTTTATTGCATTCTTTGCATTAATAGTCAACTTTGCTGGTATTTATTAATGCTCTATGGCGGGTTGTTTAACCTCCTCCTCAATTTGCACAGCTTCTATGATAACCTCCTACTTAACTTATATTTAAATCTCAAAGCTAGACTGGTCAAAGTTGTCATAAGTAGGCTCCCACTGAGTACAAGCGTCTCTGGTCTCTACTTTTTTTGGTTGCTGGAATGATAACTTTTATTGACTTGATCCAAGTAATGCCGCTCTTCTCAAAAGGTTAGCGCTCATTTTAGTTTTCTGATATATTTTATTATAATAATGATAAAATCTAACGAGGTAAACTATTATATTAGAGTATAAGACACTCTGGTAGTTTCTTTGCTGAGAAGTAAGAAAATAAACTAACAATAAAAAGACTGTAAGTTAACATGTTTAATAAGATATTTAAGAAGCTCACAAGAAACTATAAAGCTTCTCTCCTGAAGAAAAAGAGAAGCAAGGTATTAAAATAGGTGATACCTGGCTGTAGGAACTTCAAAAGTATCCTTTCATCTCAAGTAAGCTTAGTCTTCTAACTTTATAGAAAAACCTGGAACTGCTATATACTTGATGAAAAAGCGCAGCAAATTAAACAGAGAGAGAAAGTCTCAAGTAAAACATGAATTGAGTAAGAGGCTCTTCAAAGATTTCTAAAAGCCAGACGAGATGAACATAGATGCAGGGGCTGGCACTAAGAGAAGAAACATGGGCCCAAGCAAGCCTTAAGAGGAAGAAAAGAAAGAGAAGCCAAATCCCTTTACGGGCAAATTTAATATGTGAATTTATTCATTAGTTTAAATATAATACTTATTTATAAACACAAAATCTCCCTTCTCTTGAGCATACTTTAGCTTTATCATCACTGACTCTTTTAGCAGCACTCTTAATAGAATCGACTGTATCTATCTTTAAATCATTCATCAGATGGTAGAGCAGCAATTTCTTATAATGAACTTTCAATAACCCCCAATATAATTCAATTCTATTGAACTAAGGGCTGTAAGGAACATTAAATACAGGTGTTATATTTAGCCTTTCATATTCCTTCCTTGAGTCTTTAGTTTTATGAACTGACAAGTTATCAACGAATAGAATAATCTCTTAGTCAGCGTACTTATCTCTGAGTTATTGCAAGAACTTAATATATTATTCAGTCTTTATAGAACGAGGGTGAATAACATAAGTCTGGAGGCCGCTATCTTCACTTATTCCACCAAGAATAGCATGAGTTTACACCTTATCTTTTAAGTCATAAACTTCTATATTACTATACCTCTTGTACCAAGACCTTGATATAAAGGTATTGAACGTAAATAGTGCCTCATCAGCGTATATAAACTTTATATTATGCTCTTAAGACCTCTGCATTTAATCGAATATATAATTTAAATTAGTCTTATAAAATGGAACATTAAATTCAATCACTCTCTTAATGCGATTGACTGTCTTGTAAGATATTCCGTTCTTTTTATATATGTTAGCTATCGATTAAGCAGATATGTAAAGCTCAGGAAATTGGCGATGAAACACCACAGCTCTCTAGTCTAGAGAGAAATGAGCCAAGTATTTAAGAATCTTATCATTAATAAGATATTCAATATGATGCTGCTAAAATTTTAATGGTCTCTTTGGCTTAGAATTAAGATGATATCTCTTTAAATTCAATGCTAATAGACAATGAGACCTCACAGTTGCTGGAGATTTTTGGAGTAGCCTTGCTATAGACGTATAATTCAGAACAGGCTTGAGTTCTTCACTATATTCATCACATCCAAATCGCAACTTAAACAATAAATCTATATACTCACTGTCATAAACTGACCCCAAACCTCGCATATACTCACTTAAAATCATTAAACCCCTGCATTAACCCTATTAAAACCCTAATAAAGAATGCACTAATAGTCTACTTTTATCAATAAAAAACTCAATCAAACTACTGAAAGGGTTTTGGGGTTTTGAATCTAGTGGAATTCTCGAGCTCTTTTTTACCGAGTTATCTTGTTAGAAATCTTGGTTTAGGACGAAGTGGTAGAGTAGATTGGTTTTTCGGAGTTTTTCTACTTTATTACTGCCACGTCAAGGATTGTCAAGTCATCTCACTTTGGTACGTCTAAGTAATGACCAAGATCGATGGTTATAAAACAGTGATATGCTAAATTTAATTTGAGATTACTTGTTAATCAGTACTTTAAGATTAAAAATGGAAAATTTAATTGTTAATTAAATAAGTCTTGCATAATTAATCTTAGAAACATGTAATGGTGAATAACTATTGAACTTTATCTTAGAGGAGAGCGCTTTAATAAGATAAACCATAGTGAAAGATTACTCAGAGAAGTGAAAACAGGGCGCCTCAGCGATGCAAACGAAATGTATAAGGAGAGCAGGAAAGAGAAGAATTCTAAACGGGAATCAAGTTGGTATATCTGCGGCTTAGCGAGATGAGAACCACTGGATCAAAGACATGCCTTTTCCACGACTATTCAAATGGCTAAGTACTTTTGGAAGAAATTGCAGGATGGCTGAGTGATTGCTGAACGGAATTAGTAGGTGGTGGAGTGGAGACATAAAGAATGCTGAGGATACCGTAGAGCGGACTCTTGATCCCGAAGACGAAGAAGATCAAACTCTATCTACTTATAAAATTAAAAATTAAATGAACCACTTTTCATCTCAAAGTACTGATTCAACAAATTTACGCCCTAATGTCGTGAACTGTTTTAGGTAGATACAGTATTTAAGATGACATTAATCGGACACAAAAAACTTTCCACTTTTTTTAATCATATCACAAACTTTAAATATCAAACTGCTACTAATCTAAATTAAACTCAAATAAAATTACTATTAAAAGGTTTGTAAATCAGTGGCAGTTATAATTACTAAATTAATTTAATTTATCTGTATTTCTCATATTTCCTAATCTTTTGTACTTTATCAATATTGTTAAAATTTAAAGAAATCCTAATAATTTATATAACTATTACTATATAGAAGTAATAGCAATGTTTAAGGATATCCATTAATATTTTCTACTTAGTATACATTATAGTGATGCAACTATAAACAGGAGTGAAGTAGACAAGCCAGAATATTTGATATTGACAAAATTTCCATTAAAATCGATGAGTTTGTAAATTTAGAAAGCCATAAAGACTATCATCACGACTAAGACCTCGGCTAAGTAGATATACATAAATTTCAAATTAGTCTATTATTAAAATGATGGCATATAATAAGAGGGGATGTCAATACCTAAATCTATGATTTCTATATCGTTATCCACAAATTACCCTTAAAAAAATATGTACAGGAAATTTTAAAGATTAAAATCACAATTTTGAGAGCAATATAATATTTCTTGGTACACTATGTGGTCAGGTCTAGAAGGTTATAATTATTTTTATTAATTATAATTATATTTTGCAATAATTTTTTTTAAATATTTTTTTCTCCAAAAATCTATTTAAATTAAATAAAATATAAATGTAACTCTCAAGTAAGTGAATATCAAGACTCTATTATAAATAAAATCTAAATTTTTATAGCAAAATAATTTAAATAATTTTTAGGTCTTTATGTATTTTATAATAGAATCTTATAATTCACTTACTCGACAGTTACATTTATATAAAATTTTGGAAATAATATAATATTTTTCAAAATGTTTTGCAAAATGTAATTATACTTAATAAAATAATTATAACCTTATCGACCTTACTACAAGGTGTACCAATATATTACTTATGATCTCGAAATCATGATTATTAATCTTTAAATTCCCTATGCATATTTTTAAAGATTAAATAGGGGATAATGATAAAGAAATCTTAGGTTCAGGTTTTGTCTTCCCCCATATTTTTTTATTTAAATATCCTTAATATGAGGAATGCAAATTTTTGCAATAGTGTTGCTGCTTCTAATAGTCTAGCTCAAGTTCTTAGTCTATGAATTTTAAAGAAAACCATTCTTATTAATAAGGCTAGCTCATGTTTTCAAGTAAATCGAACATGTTCTCATAACTACTATTTGTCTTAATTTTTTAAAAAATATTTATATTTTATTTGTCTCATTAAATTCCACAGTATCAACTTATTTAGATCTTCATAAAAAAAGAATTAATTTATTTTATCAATAAATATAAAAGATAAGCTTTTTTATTTTGAAGTTGTTCTATTATTTGTTTTTGTAGTAAGGTTTCCTTTAGTATCAAGGTTCTCTGTGTTATATTAAGACGCCATAATATTATTATAAATTTTTTAAAATAAAAATAGCAATGAATCTATATTACTTAATAATCTCCTATTACATATAACTAGTAAAAAAAAACATGATTTGTAAAACGTAAAATTTTAATTTGTTTGTTTTCATTTTTACATTCAATACATAATCTTTATATATCAAAATATTCCAATTTCGAATATTGTTGGAATTTAAATTTTAATATATTTAATTATGAAATTTAATGCGTTTATCAAATTTTTTTACTAAAAGAATAAACACTAATGACTTATTATAAATGTTTCTTTAAATAATCTAATAATTTTTATAGGATGAGTATTATATTACAAAAAATTTTGATGGGAGTTTCTGCCCAAAAACTTATAATTATTATTTGCTTCAGCATGAATTCCCCCAATTATTAAAACACTTTTTTTAATCAGTAATTTTCAAGCTTTGCAACTATTACATTTCTCATTAATAATAAGAAAGTTAAAAACTCAATATTTAATTTTGAAATTAATGAGAATAAATAAAAATACTCACATTTTACCAAGAAATGATAGTTAAAAAGTTATATAAGCAACCTTTGATCAGAATTTATATAAGGAATTTCAAATTTAATTAAAAAAATTACATTTTTATGTATGGGATAGAAAACTTCTACTTGGGTGAATTTAGAAAATTCCGGAGCAGAAAACTTTCCTCCCAATTTTTAATTGATATTAATAATTATTTAGCGATGATTAAATTAAAATTATCGTTTTTATAGTAAAATAAGTTAAATGACTTTTTAATTATCATTATAAATCATAATTTTTAATTTAATTGATTTATGAATTAAGTAATTCAGGAATTTTTATTGTATTAACTATTATAATTATCAAAATCTATATTAAAAAATTAATTTGTTTTATTTAATATTTTTAAAATCCCCAAATCTTAATGTATAGTATGAATTAATCTGATTATATCTTTCGAAGGTAATTATAATTTAATTCAATCAAAGCTAAAAATTATTTGTATCATATAAACAAAAGTATTGATCTTTATCAGAATTGTAAAATCTATTAAATTTTGTTAGTTTGTAAATACTTAACTATAAATTGTATGTATATAAATGATTTAAATTTAAGGTTCATTCAAATTAAATTTTTTTTTTCTTAACAAAGAATACTAACTAAGTCTAAACCTTTTTTATATCTTAAAATAAAAATACCTTATATTTAAAACATTGTAATTTTAATATTTCATTAAATAATACACAGAGACCTTAAATTAAGAATAAGCAACATTTATTTTCCGTAAACCAATTTGTGTTTTATATATGATCAATTTCAGAAAATTTTAATTAATTTAATGTGAGCTTAATTATGTAAGCTAATTTTATTTAGAAAACTTCTAATTAAATTATCTTAACTAGCAAAAATCATAATATCAATAAATAATAAATCATTAAGATGTTTTAGTATAAAAACTTTCTTTTTATGATTATGATTTCTGCATTTATATCAATAATCTTATGTTTTAAATTACATTTTTGTTAAATTTAATTAAAATAAGTGCAAAGAAATGCATTTTTAATTTAGTATAGTATTAATTCATGTAATATTTTTTTTAAAGTTAAATAATAATTATCAATTTATAAAAGTAATACTTTACTAGTGAATGGAGAAAAAAAACTAATTTATTATAAAATGCCCATATTCTTTTTAATTTAATTTATCCTGTAATTTATGGTACTTTAGTTCATCTAGTCTTTAAAAAAATCAGGATAAATATAAGGAAAATATTGACCTAAAATTTGGATATGAATTCAGGGTTACGATTGGATATTCATATTAAATATGGATTTATATTTTTATAAGAAAGATACAAAAAAATTCTTTGGACAATTAATTAATATATAGAAAATAATCCTATTCACCATAATTAATTTTATATATTTTAATTCGTTAATTGAAGGACAAAATATTAAAATTTAGAATAATACATAAAATATAAGCAAATAAAAATCTTAGAAATGTGGAGATTTTAATATTTTTTTATAGATTATTCATTAAATATAAATAAATCTATTTATTAACATTTGAGATAAATATTTATTTCATATGATTAAGAATACTGCTATAATATAATTAAAAAGAAATCATAACTTTTCGGGGGGGGGGTAGAAGTTTCCTGCACCGGTTTATGATAAAATAAAAATTTTAGGGAAATTTCCTGCGCCTTTTTAATTTTTTAATTTTAATTTTTTTAAATAAAATTAATCTTTCTAACAACTATCAACCAACTTTATGGCTATTTTTAACATAATAATTATACTTTTATTTATTAATCACTAGTCAATATCTATCTTCAGATTCTAACAACTCTGACTTTTTTATTTGATATTTGTAGGTTCTGTTATAGTAATTCTAAATATTTTATTCAATTGTTATTGTAATTTTGATTAAATTTTTCTTGCTCTTTTCATGCCTACATAATGTTAGACTAAATTATCTTGTACTACTTCAATGATGAGCAATATGCTCTTAATAATAAATGGGTAAAATAATATAAAATTTGTTAATTTATGTCAAATTTATTAAATTTAGCATAAATAAATTAAAACGTGCAGGAAATTTTCTCGAGTGCAGAAAACTTCCTCCCCCCAACTTTTCAATTATTATTGTATGAATACATTTGACTTGGGAAAATTAATAGTATAATAATTTAATAATTAAAATTGATGGCAATTAGCTTTCTCGAAATCAATAAAATATGGTACTTGTTCTCAAGGGAATTCAAAATTAGCTGGATTTTAATATTGGCGGTACCCCACTCTCATCCCAGGATCGAGTTAACTCGAGTTTAATTTTGGGTGATTTGTTTAGTTGATTTTAATGCCAAAATTAAACTCGAGTATTCTCACTCTCGGGATGCGAGTGGGGTAACGGCAATAGTAAAATCCAGCCAATTTTGATTCCCTTTCGAGCAAGTATCATATTTTATCGGTTTCGAGAAATTTAATTGCCACGAATTTTAATTATTAATTATTAACATTCTATTAATTTTCACTAATCAAATGTATATCTAGAATAATATATTGATTTATTAACTCCTTTACTTTAAAGTTGCTTATTGGCTTTGTTATTATGTAATTTTCAAAAAAATTATAAATGTTTTGCAATTATAAACTATTTAGTTTTTGCCATAAATATTATTAAAATTTGAAATATATAGCCAAATAATAAATAAGTAATCAAAAGCCTCATTCAATTAATTACTCAACTAACCTGAAAATATATCGCCCGATATTAAAATAAAAATAGTCTATGATATATCAACGCCCTCATCTCTAATTTAACTATATTTGGGGGGGGGGGGGAAAGTTTCCTGCCCCCAGACAGTTTCCTGCCCCAAAAGGTAGTTTCCTGCCCCAACATTAAATTTTATGTTTTTTGCAATAAATTTAATAGAAACAAATAAATTTTAATTTCAATAACCACAACCATGTACTATAAAACATTTATTATTATATAATTTTCAAGGTACATAATTATTCTTTATCAAATTACAAATTACTGACAAGGCTAAAATAAGCGTTTTTTTTAAATATTTAATGTAATTTTCATTATATTTTAAATTGATTATCAAGGTAGAAATGATATTTGAGGCTAAATTTTTTTTAAAAAAACTACATCATAACTGATGATTAAGATTCTTTGAAAATTATAAAAATTGCATATTTTTATGTGTGGGGCAGGAAACTACCTTTTTGGGGGCAGGAAACTTCCCCCTTTGGGTGCATATAAAATTTTGGGGCAGGAAACTTCCCCCCCCCCCTATATTTATTATTAATTTATATAAATCTATTGAATTTATGTTAATTGCAGTGACCATTTAATACCCATTCATAATTGGCATATTATAATCACTAATAACGATTTTCAAGCAATTTTATTCATGATTTCCTGCTTTGCAATATCCATTTAAATTTCTTTTTATCCTAATATATTTATCAAAACCGTCTCTCCCATTAAATGCTTTTTCAACTTTAGTAATGCCTTACTGCTCCAAAATTCCTTCGAGGGCTATTAAATTAAAGGGTTCATCGTCAACTATTAGTATTTTAGGGCATTAGCATTCTTAAGGATTTAAAGGGGAATGATCCAAATCTCTTTATGAGATTGAAAGGGACTTATATTAATAAAATTAAATAAATAACTAAGGTAGAAAAGACTAATTTCTTAAAATAGTTTATTAATACTGAGTAACATCAGATTATTTAATCCTTAAGGTTTAAAATGAACTTGCAGTAGGATATTAATTGCTGTTTTTTAGGATTCAAAACCTCAAAACCCTTTCAGTTGTTTGATTGAGTTTTTGATTGATAAAAGTAGACTAATAGTGCATACTTTATTAGGGTTTTAGTAGGGTTTATGTAGGGGTTTAATGTTTAAATATATTGAATATTAGTGTGTATTATAGGTGCTTTATTTTTACTATTCACTCAAACAATACTTTTGCGTCATGAGGCAACTTCCTAAATTTTATTTCTCCTATCCAGCTTACAATTTAGTCAATTGTACGCTCCGCTCTATGGTTAGGTTTAATGATTATCTAATCAGCCATATCTTTCATTTTACCTTTTATCTTATTCTAGTCTAAATATTGCTGTATTCTCTGCTTTGAATCTTTCTCTCTCTTACAGCTATAGTAATCATTTCTTGGCATATCGCATTCAGCAATAATTGCTGCTAGAGCCCATACATCCCACTTAATATCACCATCTCTCCAGTCCTCCCTTTCTGGAAAGTATCCAGGAGTACCATAAACGTTGCCAAGTCCTGAAGCTTCAACTCTTTATGATCTATTGAAATCAATTATTACTACTCTGAGAGTTGAAAAATCAAGCATAATATTCTCTGGCTTCAAGTCTCTATGGACATACCCTAAAGTGTGCAGCTCTTCAATGCCTTTGCAAACATTTGTAAGAATAAGGGGTAGCTACTTTGGAATCCTTTAATCTTATATGTAGTCTCTTAAAGTCATTTAATATAGAGGGAGACGAAAAGCAACATGATCTTGAGCAAGGAGAATTGCATCGAGCTTAATTATAAATCTGCACTGTCTATCCCTTGCTTTAGTAAGAGCTTAGTACTCATTGACAAATTCCATTTGATACTTGTCATCGCATTTAAAGTAGTTGAATGGATAAATCTTGTATGCGAACTGCTTATCAGTAATGACCTTTTTCTCAAACTTGTCCTCAAGTATAAGATAACTTTCCTTACATTCTTTAAGGTCAATTACATTTAAAATTGGAAGCTTTAGTGCTTGTATCTTCAAAGTGATTTTCACTATCTCAGAAGCTGGAAGGTTTCTCACTGCTTTAATAAGCTTATTTTCTTTCTTAACTCTTTGTTCCAAGGATTCTAAAGGGTCTCTTGGCTTTCTTTTTTGAAGGAAGACCTCACCAGTCTCAGGATCTATGACTTCAAACTTCTTGCCATGATGGTTTTATAGGTGAACTTTTAAATCCCTTGAATGGTTATATTGCTTATTGCAATAAGGGCAAAAATATTTTCCATCTATCTTATCATGCTTAAGATAGAGCTTTGGCTTGTTAGAATGCTACTCTAAGATATGACACTTAAGAGCAGATTTATAAGTGAAGTTCTTCTCACACTCTTCACATAAATGCAATGCTTTAATTTCTTTTTTCTCTTTCTTCTCTTCAACCATTTTTATTTGAGCTTTGCATTGAATTTTTTAGCTCTGCATTTCTATTTAACAACTGAATTAATATTCAAAGTCTGAGACCTAAGGTTAGAGAATTTCATGTTCATATTAGGTAGAGGCATCACAAGTCTCAATTTTCTTTTAATTCATGAAAGAAAGTTTTTGCTGGCTAATACCAAGCAATGCCACTTTTCTTAGTAAGTTGCCGCTCATTTTATAAGTACTATTAATAATTATATAAGCTTTTTAAATTCTACCTTTATTCACAAGTAAGAGCATATCCTCAAAGATTTAGAGAGGTTTAATGGGAACAGAGTGAGAGACATTAGTTTTATATTTCTTAAATTTGGAGATAATTTATATACTATTCCATCCATTTTATACATTAAAATGCACCTAAATTTGTTTTGTGAAGTTATGTGGTGCTCCTAAATTTGTTCTTGTAAATTTAGGAGGGGAGGTTTTAAAATTTAATTTTTTTTTATGCACCACCTTATACGGTTTTGAACTTTAATTTAACCTCCTAATTAAGTTTTAAATAAATTAGGAGCACCACCTAATTAAATTAATTATTATATGGAGCAATTTAATGTAGAAGTTTGATAAAAATGGAAGACAAACTTTGAAACTTGGAGAAAGTTCCTACATCTTTATCTATTTATCTGATTCAGGTTGACCTTCAAGTAAATCTCCCTATTTAATAGTAAAATTTAAGTAAGTTCAGAATGAGTATCCATAATTTTAAATCTCATAAACATATCTAAATACTGGAAGCAAGATGGAATCTATGAATGATGCAATGAAGAGAATTTAATCTCAAGATTTAATAGGAAAATTCAGAAGTAAAGAAGATCTTTACAGATACTTGGTATAACAAGGTAAGTTATTACTTATGACTAACTTATTAACTATAGTTGGATTGTTCTTGCCAACACAGGAGGGAACAAAAATATCATTCTTAAAAGCCTTACTGAGTGAAGAGAAAAAAGCTTTTAAGTCTAATGAAATTAGAATGATTGAGATACCTAACTACCCTGAAATTTCAGTGACAAACCTAATTGACGATGCTATGAGTGATCCAGATGTTGATCTCTACCTTCCATCAAAGCTGCAACTTTCAATAAGTTGCCAGAGAGAAACTTCTTCTTTGGCGTCCTTGGAACTCTGAAACCTGAATACTTAAATGAAGTAATTTAAGAAGCTCACAAGAAACGCTATAGCATCTCTCCTGAAGAAAAAGAGAAACAGGGAATTAAAATCAGCGAAACCTGGCTCTAGGAACTGCAGAAGCATCCATTCATCTCTAGTAGGCTTAGTCTTCTAACTTTATAGAAAAACCTGGCACTGCTATTTACTTGATGAAAGAGCGCAGCAAATTAAACATAGAGAGAAAGTGTCAAGTAAAGCATAGCATGAATTGAGTAAGAGACTCTTCAAAAATTTCTAAAAGCCAGAAATTAACATATATGCAGTGGCTGGCACTAAGAGAAGAAACATGGGCCCAAGCAAGCCTTAAGAGGAAGAAAAGAAAGAGAAGCCAAATCCCTTTACGGCCAAATTTAATAAGTGAACTTATTCATTCGTTTAAATCTAAAACTTATTTATAAACACAAAATCTTCCTTCTCTTGCACATACTTTAGCTTTCTCATTGCTGACTCTCTTAATAAAATCTACTGTATCTATCTTCAAGTTGTGCTTCAAGTGATAGAGCAGCAATTTCTTATAATGACCTTTCAATAGGCCCCAATATAGCTCAATTCCATTGAACTGAGGGCTGTAACGAACATTAAAAACAGGTGTTATATTTAGCCTTTCATATTCCTTCCTTGAGTCTTTAGTTTTATGAACTGATAAGTTATCAACGAATAGAATAATCTCTTAGTCAGCGTACTTATCTCTGAGTTATTGCAAGAACTTAATATATTTTTCAGTCTTTATAGAACGAGGGTGAATAACATAAGTCTCGAGGCCACTATCTTCACTTATTCCACAAAGAATAGCATGAGTTTAAATCTTAACCTTTTAGTCATAAACTTCAATATTACTATACCTATTGTACCAAGACCTTGATATAAAGGTATTGAATGTAAATACAGCTTCATCAGTGTGTATGAACTTTATATTATGCTCTTAAGACCTCTGCATTTAATCGAATATATAATTTAAATTAGTCTTATAAAATGGAACATTAAAGTCAATCACTCTCTTAATGCGATTGACTGTCTTGTAAGATATTCCGTTCTTTTATATATGTTAGCTATCGATTAAGCAGATATGTGAAGCTCAGGAAATTGGCGATGAAACATCACAGCCCTCTAGGCTAGAGAGAAATGAGCCCAGTATTTAAGAGTCTTATCATTAATAAGATATTCAATATGATGCTGCTAAAATTTTAAGGGTCTCTTAGGCTTAGAATTAAGATGATATCTCTTTAAATTCAATGCTAATAGACAGTGAGACCTCACAGTTGCTGGAGATTTATGGAGTAGCCTTGCTATAGACGTATAATTCAGAACAGGCTTGAGTTATTCACTATATTCATCACATCCATATCGCAACTTAAACAATAAATCTATATACTCACTGTCATAAACTGACCCCAAACCTCGCATATACTCACTTAAATTACTAATATTAAAACATTAAACCCCTACATAAACCCTATTAAAACCCTAATAAAATATGTACTATTAGTCTCCTTTTATCAATCAAAAACTCAATCAAACTAATGAAAGTGTTTTGGGGTTTTGATTGCGTTATGGTGTGATGACTATAGCGATTAACTCAAGCTTATTCTAAATTACACGTTTATAGCAAGGCTGCACCATTTATCACTTGTTTCTGTTATGTCTCACTGTCTATTAGCATTCAATATAAAGAGATAGCATCTTAATTATAAGCCAAAGAAACCCTTAAAATTTTAGCAATATCATATCGATTATCTCATTAATGATAAGACTCTTAAATACTGGCCTCATTTCTCTTTCATTTAGAGAGCTGTGATGTTTCATCGGCAATTTCCTCAGCTTTACATCTCTGCTTACGATTTTCTCCTTTCGATTACTTTCTTTCTGATGACAGTTTCTAAATGTAATTTGCTAATGAGTATTACGCTCTTCAATAAGCAAAATTTAAAGAGTGTATGCATATTGTTTAAATTGAATGCATTTTAATTGGAAGAAACCATGTAGTAGCATTTAGGCTTTCCCTCCTAAGGATGATTTATAGAGAATTTTTATCTGAATATATGCCAAAGATAAATTGGCAAGATAGAACAGCACATAGTTGAAGGATTAGAAGAGCTTCCCAAAATTGGTTATATTCTTATAAATTTAAAGCCAGAAAATATAATGAAGGACTTTCAACCTCTAAGGTCTATTTAATTGTAATTGATTTCAACAGGTCTCAATAAGTTCAAGCCTCTGCAATGAGAAATTCACTATATATTTGCGAATATTTTCCCGAGAAATGCGGTATTAGCATAATAATAGAGAGTGCCTTACCAAGGAACGATTATACTAGCTGTAAGATTAAAAATACTCTAAGTAAAGAATCAAACAATATCTCAATAGAATTTAAATAAATGGAGGCCTCAGAACTTGCAAACTCAACAATAATCAAACCAAGCATTGAAAATAATGACATGATATATATATATATAATAAAACTGTAACTAAGAAAGATAAAATTGAGAAAGCTTCTACATGACTCTATTAAAATTATATTAAAGTATGCCTTAATAGTCTAGTTTTATCAATTAAAAACTCAATCAAACTATTGAAGGGGGTTTGGGGTTTTAATTTTCCTATGTTTATCAAACTCCAGATATTTATTTATAAAAAAAAAGAAAAATTAATTAATTTATCTGGCTAATTTTCTTCTAACAGCCACCTTGAAGTGAAAAAATTATTATCTTTATCATATTATGAGTGTGGACTTCTCTTTTCATTAATATTTTAATCATTCTAGAACTCAAGGTCTATATGATTTATAGATCGCTCTTAAATGCTCTCTTTATCGATAAACACATTTCTATTAATTTCTTCATGAGCATTAATATGATTGTTCTTTTTAAATGATTGCATGCGAATTTGATCTGAAGAATCAAAGTTAAATTGAAAGTTCATTGAGTTTAATTGCTTTTCCTTCATCTATATAGAATTATATAATTTTAAGTTTTGGTATGAAAATACAAATAACTTGAGCGAATAAATACTTATAAACTCATACTTTGCATATCGTTTAGATATAAATTTATGTTTTATTACAAGTTTTCATTGGTTTAACTTTCTATCTCTTCATTGCATTCAATGCTCATGCTTTCTTAGTTATTAATTATAATCAATAAAAATTAACAATACAAACATACTTATTCCAAATAAATAGTTGAAAGAGCTTAGTAAAGAATGAACTATACTTTTAGGCTTTGCAAAAAACTTACTATCTTCTTGAATTTAAGGTGTTTAGGAACTTTTAATCAAATTAAAATAAATATTTTAGAACTTGATCTTTGTCCTTGTTAAATCTAAATATTTCAGAACCATTTATGAAATTTCTTAAAAATTAGGGAAAGTATTTTTCTTTTTTATAGGTTCTTAAATAATTTAGTAATATATTTAGTAATTTATTTAGAAATAAAAGCATATTTAATTAAAATTTTGGAAAACAGTAAAACAAGGGCTTAGGAAATATGAACTTTATAATAAAAATTTATATCATAAATCTAAAGGGCCAACAGAAGCTCTTCTTTTGTCTTGAAAATAGGTAGCGATAATACGAATAGAGATCCTTTTCCGACTTGTGATTTAAATTCGATATTGCCTCCCATTGCATTTGCTAAGTTTTTGCTGACCTAAAGACCAAGTCCACATCCCTCTCGATTTAAATCTCTGTTTTTCATGATTTTGGTAAATGCTGAGAAAAGTTTAGCATGTTGTTTTATACTTATTCCTACACCAGTATCCTTTACATTTTTTGTAATTTTATAGTATAAGAATAATATCGATTTATTTATTTAAAATTTAATTGAAAAAATCACTTAAATTTGACATTGAACAAAATAAAATTGTTTTCTTTATCAAACTTAACAATAATTTAAACAGAGCCTTCCAAAGTGTATTTAATGCCATTTGAAACTAAATTAATCAGGATTAACATTTATTAAATTAAAAAAATTAATTGCTTAGTTTGGGTAAAATACCTTTTCAGCTTATCAATTTGATCATTAAAATTCATTAAATTCTTAATTTATGAAAGGTTAAGAGATTGAAGTTTTTCGAATGAGAAACCAATCGGTGTGATTCAACAGTTAGGGGTTGAGCTTTAAGAGTTTTAAAAGGTAATATAAATCAAAGTAAAAGTAGTTTTTTCATATAAAATAGAATAGGTTTGAACATTAAAATCAAAGATAAATTTATCCAATACTAATTAAAGGTAATAAGGTTGATTACAGAAAAAGGTCTTTAAAACAAATCTCAACATATGGTGAAGTTTCAATTAATGCAGTTTAATTATTAAATTAGAAATTTACTTGCTAAGTAGCTCTAAATTAATATGCAGGTACAGCTACCTGACCCTCGGGCATCCCATACTAGACAACTTACACTTTCTCACGTATGGCGTTAACAAACACCTGGTTAGAGACTCAACTATTCAGCTCTGCTCGATCAGAGACCTAATCAGTCTCTTCCCAAGAGACCAAGGACCTTTCTTAAGTCAGGACCTAGAAATTCTAAGCTTTAGAACCTAGATCCTCTAAAAGATCCCGTCTTCTTGAAAACCATGGACTTAAGTGGACCTCTCTCCCACAGTTCATATAGCAATCAGCCAAGCTATCCGCTTCCACCTTCTAAGAAGCCAAAGTGATTCTGAACCAGGGAAATACTTCCATTACCTAGCAGATTTCTCAAGTCTCCAGACTTACCTCCTAGCTAATCATTATGGAGTTCAAATCTTCCCCAGGCGGCAACTCCTCAATAGAACTAACCCTCTTTCAAACTATCACTCAACTACTAGGCCTTACACTTTCTACAGTAAACTAGTTAATAGCTATGGCTAGTCAAACAGACGTTGAAATGGCCTAAAGCTAACGTGCATTATCAAAAATCTTCACGTCCAAAGACTCTTCCAGACTCTTCACTTCCGACACCCTAGTCGCCATAGTTGAGTACTTAGTAGTACTGACTAAGAGACCCTCCTTTCATCTCTCAGCTAACATCTAACTTGTTAAGAAAGCTCTGAAAGATGCTAATCAAGTTCTTAACTCTAACTTAAAGGGACAAGAAGCTCCAGAACGCTCTGCCTTCGACGATGACGAACCTATGCAAATAGATACGTCTACTAACCCTCTCCCTATTTAGTAGGTCAACCTCAGCTCAGAACTCAAATCTGCTCAGGCGACCCAAGAACAGATTTACGACCAGAACAGAAAAATCATGAACGAATTCTGGCCAAAAGTTTTAGAAAGTTCTTTACCCATCAAAGATATGACTGACTCTTATGATAGTTACACAGATACTTCATTAAGACAATTTCATAGATGGTAATGGGCCAAACTACAACACGGCTCACTCTTTCACTCCCTTCCTAAGGAAACCAAGTTTCAATACTTTGAAGAACACTAAGACATCCCTACTTCCTAGCTCACTTAAGAAACTAAAAACACAGACTTTAACGCCATCTCCTTCCAACAAACCAATAGAGATATGGAAGATCTCTATCTAGATGGCTTTAGATACACAAAGAAAGATGCAGTCGAGCTCATTGAGTTTATTACCCAAAAGATCCGCTCACGTGTCAAGTTTAAAATAATCAAACTTAAAAACTCTATCAAACTAAATATTTAGTTTAGATCTCCTATAATGAGATCCAAGTTTATTCAGCAGTGTAATCACATAAAAATGTCAGCCCCTTTCCTATACAAAGGAGTCTCCAGATGGAAATTCAAACCAAGAAAATTCCCTCGTATTAACAATGTAATACCGAGAGACAGAAGAGGAAAGAAGAAAAAGGAACAAAACGCTACGAAATGACGAAAGTCGCTCTCTCCAAACACTAAAAAGGACCTAGTCCTTTCATAATGATATGCTCAGGGGGCTTTAAGCCCTCGAAGCGAGTTAATTATTATTATTATTAATGCAGTTTAAAGAAGCCATAAAATTGTCTGTTTAGAGAAAATTTCAATTATGAGTTAAATATTTCGGAAAACTTTGTTTTCAAAACCTCCTCATGATTATAACGTTAATATTTTATTGTAAATTAGCAGTTTGAATCAATATAAAATAGTAATATGTAAAATTTTTATTGAGGTTGCTATTTAAACTACAATCAGTATTTACTTTATCCTATTTAAATCAGTAAATATTTCTTTAGGTACATTTTAGCCCTTTACTTAATAGCTAAGTCCTATATTTTTTGTTTTAGCTTTAAATTCTAAAATGTTTATAATTTCCTCTAAACAATCTTAAATATTAGTTTACTATATGTTAAGAATGAAGTTTTTTGCTTCAATTTAAGAAAAATCAAGGATATCGTTCATTAAGTAGAGCATAATAAATTTACTAGTTTTCATATTAAATAGAGTTAATTTTAAAAATCCCACAATAAAATTACAAATGAGTTTGTAAAACATTAGATTTGATGAAATTTTTGCAGTTTTCAAGAATTTTTCAGCTCTCTCATTTTTTACATATGGATCCAATAATTCTAATGAAGATATAATGGCATTAAGTGGATTCCTAAATTCATGGGCTGCTGATGCAAATGCTATCGTTTTCATGCTTGACATATTCTTCTCTTTCTAATATAATAAACTGAAATTTACAATAAGAAAGTTATAAGAGTATTCAATAAGTAATATTCCAGCCAAAATGACATATCCCTGATAGTAGTTAGAACGTAATTTTTAGGACCAGACTTAACGTAACTTGTGAACACCTGAAGTTTTTTCTTTTATAATTTTTTCCCCTATTTTTGACTGTATGTAAAGTAAGCTCCTTCAATTCTCATTTTAGGATAAAAATGAATGAATTATTAATATTAAAAGATCTTTCTAATTCAGATCAGTATTGTTGCTAATTAATTTTTTCTAAAATTTTAAACAGACTAAAAAAATTAAAAATTTTATAGATTCTTTTCTTTTTGTCAATATCCATTCCGTCTTTTGGCAATATCTACAAATAATTTCTTAAATTAGTTAAAATATACTCCCAAATATTCTCATAGTGAATCAAAGAAATTTCTTAATTTTCTGAGTCTTTGTTTGTCTTATTTTTGTCTTTTTTGAAAATTGTATTAATGAGTGATTCCTTAACTTTTTATTTCTGAATATTTTTATAAATTTATTTCTTTTTCGGATCATTAGAAGTCGATAATCTGTGTTTTTAATTATCAAAGATAAAAATCATGTTAAAATAATTTAATGAGATTTTATCGATTTAATCATTGTAAAATAAAATGTCTTGATCTTCGCAAAATAAAAAAGTTCACAATGTAATAATTAAAAAAATAAAAACCTTAAAAATTAAAAACCCCTATTTTTTAATTTAATTACATTTTATTGAACTATATTCAAATGTCTATTAAACTTTAATGTTGCTGGTTTATATAATTTGAATACTTTTAATTATTAATTATAAATTCGCTAATGATAATTCCATCATGGTGAGTCGTCATTAAATTTTGAAACATCTATAGCATCTATTTCTGATTTTATTTGCTCTTAAATTTTTCCCTCTCTTTTATTACTATTTATCTTGAGAAAAAATAAATGAAGGTGAAGCTTGTCAGAAAAAATAGATTGAATCTAATAAAAAAACTTTTCGGGGAGTTTCATGCCTCAGACATTATAATTTATTATATTTTCTAACAAAAATAGAAATGTATTAATTAAAACTTAAATTTCTCTCCTTAAAATTATCAACAATTAAATAAATCATTTTCAAGGTTTAAAACAATAATACTTTTAAAGTATAACGGCTAAACGCTTTAATTATTAATAAATCAATGCAATTTTCATGAAAATATTCTAATTTTTATCAAAATATGAGAATTTATGGATGACTATATAAGTAAAGATTGTTTTTAGATATTGATAACATTTCTTACAAATTGATTAAAATTACTTATTATATGTATGGGCAGGAAGCTATTGAGGGAGGAAATTACATTTTGAAGTCAGGAAAATACATTTTGGGGGTGAAGGGAATCCCCCCCTTTGTATCCATAAATAATTTGGGACGGGAATTTCCGAACGGGGCATAGAACTTCCCCTATTGAACTTCTTCTATATTTAAATATATAATCTTAGTTTAATAATCTAATATTAATATTTTAATGTTAATAAATCTGTAAAATCTCATTCTGTCACTAACCCAAAACCATGTTCGGAAAATTAGAAAAACTACACATAAAACGTAAATCCAAAAAAGTCTCTTCTAACAGTAACTCATAAACGATAAAGTTGATATTAGCCCAGTCAAGATATATGAATTTAAAGTATTTTACTATTAATTAAATTAGGTTAAATTTAATATAAATTGTGATTTAAGACTGCGAATAAATCAACTTAAGCGAAAGTAGGATTACCATTTGCACCACTTTCAATAAGAGCTACAAACATGCAGAGAGTCTAAATATTATTGCTTCATTATTTTATATTTAAACAAATTGGCTTTAATCTCATAATATAGAATACATCAATAAATCTGAAATAAATATAATTAATCAAATTTTTATCCCAATAAAATAGCAATGTTTAAAGATATCCATTAATATTTTCTGCTTAGTATACATTATAGAGTAGCAACTATAAACAGGAGAGATATAGACAAGCCAACATATTGAAGGTTGACATAATTTCCATTTAAATCGATGAATTTGTAAATTTAGAATGTCATATAGATTATCATCATAACAATAAGCTCGGTCAAGTAGATAAACATAAATTTCATATTTGTCTATTGTGAAATATTAAAATTTTTTTTTAGGAAATTTTAACTTCAACATTTATGATGAGTAATAAAATTATACAAATCAATAGTGTTGCTACTTCTAATAGTCTATCTCTAGTTCTCGGTCTATAAATTTAAGAGAGAACCATTCTTATTAATAGGGCTAACTCATGTTTACAAGTAAATCGTACATGTTCTCATAACTGCTATTAATCTATATAAAATATAATATTATAAATACAATAAAATTTAATTATGTTATCTCCTTCATTTCTACAGAGTCAATTATCTTTGATAATATTATTGTTAGAATACTTTTAATTTTATATAAAATTAAACAAATAAAAGATTAAAATATGGGAAGTTAAAGTTAGTAGATTTTGACAATTTTTGATTATACTAGTTAATTCAATATAATTTAGTTATATTTAATAATGAAAATTTAAAGAAATATCTTGTTGGTCCAAAGTATTTATACTTATAATTTTAAAAAAATTATATGAGGCAAACTATAAAATTGGGTAATCCTCTAAAATTCAAATTATTATTTTATACTTTTCCAAATTAAATTCAGTATTACAATAATTTAAAATTTTATTTTATATCTAATGATAGAATATTATTTTTCCATTGTAAAAAAATAATCATAAACATTTATTATGATAAATCCTTCTACCTCAAATTTATTTCATTTTTAAAAGGAGGTATTTATTGACTTTGAGAATGAATTTTGTGTGAAATTTATTAAGAAGCCATAATAATTAATGTAATAAGTATTATTATTGCTAAAATAGAATTGAATCAGGAAATTGTGAAAATAAAATTAAAATTAAATAAATAATATAATTAGACCAATGGAAAAATGCGTAAACCCCAAATCCCCTCAATTTCAAAACCCCTGTTTTTTTGTTGCTATGTGTCATTTTTTTATTAGTAGTTGGTCAAAAAATTTAGGGGGCTGGTCAAAATTATATATGTATTTGTAAAAATTGATACATCTCAAATTTAGGGGTCTTTATAATTAGGGAAGTTGGGACATTTGCGAAATTAGCGATTTCAGAGATTTGCGTAGTTTAGGCCAAAATAGGGACTTTTTCATAAAAACCTCTCTCATTTACCGAAAAGGGGCTTGAAAGTAGGGTAACTCCATTAAAATTTGGAAGTTTTGCCAAAATATGGCATTCATGCATAATTGCGATAATATAAAGGCAAATGCAACTAAGTAGAATCGCGAAGGAAGTGGCCATTTTAAGAGTGCAAATGTGAAATAGAAGCAGTATTTTAGAATTGAGTGTTGTAAAGAGTGAATTAGGACATTTTTAAGTAAAATATAAATAGTGTTATTAATTATAATAATCTGCGATGAATTTAAAACTGACATGACAGGGGAAATTGTAAAGGGAAACAGGTTTTATACACTACTTCAGCTATGAAACAAACATCATCACACAAAACCGAACCGAAGAGTGTGAATCCACTTCTTGATACTGAATGCCCACATCCCCTAGATGTCTTCTTTTCTTAAATTCTGAACGATTTCAGCAACCCTCTTCACTAATTGCTGCCTAAAAGTGTAAAGCCCATTTAAACTTACTTGTTCTGAATAGTGTCCATCTTCATCTCCTTCTTTGTAAAGGAGAATAACTGCTCAATTGGATTGAGCCAAGGCGAGTATTCGGCGTTGAAGAGCACATTCACTTTGAACTTTCCGGCTGTGGCTAACATCTCTGAATATTTATGAATGACTGCGTTGTCCATCAGCAGGACCACTTTCTTAGAGTGTAGTTCTTTGTCAGTTCTTACACTGCGTAAGGTATGGTAGATAAAGTTTTCAAAGAGAACTGAGTCAAAAGCTCCTTCTATCACTTGACTGGAGATAATTCTATCCTAGGAAATCGCAGCAATATAAGACATTGAGAATTGCTATCTCTTAGTTGAGCTTTTCTTAATTGACATCTCTCTCACTTTCATCCCATAGTGTCCCAGGTTCTGCTTCATCTCGCTCTAGTATTCCTTAATGCTTTTCAAGTGAAGGTCTATAAATAGCTGGGGCCAAAGCTTTTAGTAAGAGCCCCTTTCACTCTGCAAGTTTCCCTGCTCTGACCCAGGGTTCGATGAGTCTTTGTGGAAGCTACTTGAGAGTTTTAATTTCCTAGGAGTGACCGCAAACCGACTTTCCAACTTGGTTTCGGCACCTAGGTCAACAGACTTCTTCCTCGAAGATTCCAGTTTTATTTTTGATATTTTATCGAGAATAGGAGTTAAACCACTCTTCACTTTTGAAGCTGAATTGTCTTCAGACATTACTGATTTCACTGAACTATTTATGCGGAAACTCTGAAAAGTTTTAGTCAAGCTGAATTTCTAATTGGAGGTCTCAGGGACCTCTAATATCGGGGAGAGATCCTTTGTAAATGCAAGCCGAGTTTTCATTGAAGGGGTCTGAAGTTGCTTTTTTAATGGTTTCAGTTATGGATTTCCCTAAAAGTATTATGCATTAATAATTACCTTAGTATTTTCAATGGTTTTCTAACTATAATTACTGGTTTTCGATGACTACTTTGACCCCCTTAGGACTTTTGGTCCAAGAATTTAGATTGGAGTGCTGACAAGTTTCTTTGGCGTCTAAGATATTTCTTAAACCCCTATCCTACCTTAGGTCCTATAAAGCTTTTCATTGCAAAATGGCTAATTGCTTACGAAGTTGACTTAGCCATACCGAATTTTCCACTTTTAATATTTCCAACCTTTTAATTACAATTTTTAGTAAACCCTAAGTCAAATGAATTTGAAACCTTCTCTAATTATTCCCCAACATTTTCAATTTTTTCCAGGTGGAAGCTCTCTGAGAATTTTGAAGTTGAAGAATCAGAACTTTGATTCATTTTGAGGAGCATTTTTCCATACAAAAGTCTGTCATCGCTAGCGAGGATCATGCTATCATTTTGCAACCTTTTTTATCGCTTCTGTAAATTTGCAGAATCTCGATGCATATCTTTAATGTTGAAGCTCCATTACTTTGAGGGCATCGAGTCCGATCGGAAGTTGCTCTCATCAACTGAAATGATAACTGCATCCTCATATAAGAACTGAGCCAACAACCTGCTAATCCAGAGCCTCTTCTCATTGAAGTTCGGGTCTCTATACTTTGTATTAGCAGCCTGAGTTTTCCCATATCTTAGATGGAACTTATCTCACAGAATCTTTTGAAGAGTGGTAACGCAAGGCACCTTAAGTAGCTTACACTCTGGCTCATGTTTGAGCCAGGTTTAATAAATAATTATGAAGCTTCTATCCTGTAACTTCGTAAATTCCGTCCTGTTCTAGGTAGGCCTAGATAGAATCAAGCAAGAGCTAGTTCCCACAAACCCCTTTTCTACCCACTTTCTTTTGTGGTTCAGGATCAAGAATCTTATGCTTGACCTCGTACTTAAACTTTTCGATAGTCTTATATACAACATCCACATCCATCCTCAATTTCTTAGCCACTTGACGAGGCTTTAATTGCTCGTTATAGTATAGATTAATAACCTCTAATTTCTTACATGCGAGCTTAGCTTCTCTTTTCTTAAAAAAAGGATTGCTACTTAACTTCTAGGATTTGACTTTTTATTTAATTGTCTCGTTGAAAGCATCTATTAAATTTTGACTCCCTCTAAGAGCTCCTAGTTACTAATCAACTTTACATCCTCCTGTAATATTATAGCTTGTGTCGTTTCTTAATTATTCATAACTGGTTTATTCCTGATTCTGGCAAGTCGAAAACTTTGAAGATAAGCTTCAAGGAATTCGCAAAGCTCATCATCATTTTATAAGTAAAAAACATCAACATTGCGAGCTAAATATTCTTGAATTTTTTCTTAAAGAAATTTTATGATTGCTCCACCTGTAAGATTCTAGATTTGTACAGGGACTTCACCACTGTTTAGCAGTTATCCAGAATTGTATGTGAACTTTGTTGACTAAATAACGTTTGGGAATAATTTACCAAGCACGAAAGGAGTCCATTTAACAATAGATTTCTCTTAAGCCTTAACTTTGCTTGGCTTGATTTCAGTCAGGGCATTAGTGATGACAAAATCGTCGCTCAATATTGAATTCTGTGAGCAAGAAACTCCTGAATAAGACGCATCCTTAGACTCTTCTTAAGTGTCTATTATATTTGCTGCCAAGGGGTATTAGTTCTTTATCCCTCATTTATTAATAGCTTTTATCTTTATAGCTAAGCTTAATTAAAATTATTTAGGATATTTGGATACATTGTTTATAATTCTATAAAAAAGAAACAATGAAACATCACTCTCTCAATGGAAACGTAAAATTCAAACTCATACCGACAGATATTGATAAGATTATTTATGCTTACAAGGAAGGAGACTCTGCTCTTGAAATTGCATAGCTCTACACTCTCTAATACTAGAGTCATAAAGAGCCCCTTTGTACTTTTTCAGGGACAGTATTTGAGTTCTTATGTTCTCATGACACTGAAGGGATCAAGTTGTTCATCTGTTATCTTGATAGCCTTATAAAAAACAAACCCTAGTTGAGAAGCCGTACTTTCAACTCTTTGTGAAGATTGTCTATGCGATTTTCTAAAATAAGCTCTAGAGCCCCTTATTAAATACAACTCCGACAAAGTAGTTAACACTTGTTTAGCTGGACCCTGTAATTTTCTAAGATATGGTCGACAATAAATCCTTAGATGGAGTCCAATTTGAATTGATTGAAGCTATACAAAACAAGGAACTTACTTAGAGGCATACCCGACTTTAGAATCTTAAGTATCCAAAATATAGGAAAGGAGAAAAATTTTACATACCCCAATCAGATAGACAAAACGTTTGCTCTGCTGACTTAGAATTCCTTATCCACACTGTTAAAGCCCAAGATGTTTAAAATTGTAAGCTCATAAAAAAAGAAGAAGTTTCCAGTTTCGATGACTTGATTAAAGATTAAGAAGTTGACAATCGAGATCCAGAATATATAAATATATCTTTGGAAGATGATTTAGACGAAGATATTGGAGATGGTAACTATATCTCTAATTAGGATGATTATATTCGAAGTATGCAGTTTAAAAAACTCTTGACCAACAGTGATATTTTCAGTAAGAAGTAAATAAAGACCAAAAGTCCTAATTGATTTTGAGTTAGATGAAAAATAATAACAATTCAAATATCAACCCTCTTTTCTCGTAAGAAATGATAAAGATCATCTTGAAGAACTGGAGAACAACTTAGACCTCAATACGTTCAATTAAACTGTGAGAGGCATTTCAGATTACCAATATTCGCAGTAGCGATTACCAAATCAAGAAGGACAGATGATTTAATTATACCAAGAAACTCAAATGTCAGATTACCAAAGTAAAATTGAAAATTTTTAAACTAAGCCACGCACTTGGGAAGAATAATAGATTTTAATAAAAGACTTAATACACAGCTTCTTAGAAATTGTCAAGGCAAGCCCTTACTGTAATTACTGGTTTTGCTAAGCCACTTATAAAAACACCAGGTTAAGATTCTTTGATGAGTTGAAAGTTCTTACTTCTAACATAGAAGAACTGAAGGAACAAAGAGAAATCATGCAAGAAAATGGGAAAAGTAAATCGAAAATTTCGAGATAAGTGAACAATCAGAGCAAAGAAAAATTATCATATGAACAGCTGCGACTGAAGAAAACTTCAGGCATGATAACTCCAAATAAATACCACGAAATTAAAGAAAATAAAGAGCTAATTGAATAACAAAAGCAACCACAGAAACCATCAAAGCCCACAGCCTTTACCAAGGATTTCAAACACGGTTCTGAGACTAAAAATTATGGAAGAGTGGAAGATAATAAGGAGAAGAAGTCACTCTCCCGCTTATACGTATAGCCACTATTGAATGAGAATAGTGAGGAAGATACAATACTCCATCGCTTTCACATAATTGATTTCCCTCTTCCAAGTTTCACAGATAGCGAAATAGTTCATATTAAGAGCACTCTTGGCTATGCTGTCAAACTCTATAAATACATTGAAAACGACTGCGACTCATATAAGAAAGCTATGTTCACAGGATCACCTTTTTTCAATGCAATAGACATCGCCTTATGCATACCTCCTTTAGGTATCAAGTTTCTCCAGGATCAAATAAAACCAAATTCTTTCAGAATAGAAATTACAAGCAGGCCTTCAACACAGATTATTATTTCAAGCCAGAAATCTGCAATTAACCCGAAAACTACTCATACGCCAACGAACTTCTCGGGCTGCTTAATATACTCTGTGATGGTCCAGTCTACAATGATTTGAAAGCCACCTTTATGATTCTGGCTGCATTTTATTCTTCTGAGCCTGAATAAATAACAAGTGACCACTTTCTGAACCCTTTTAATTTCCCTTTAAGATAAGTGCTCCATGCTCTGGTCTTCAATTATAAGTTGCAGCCTTTTAAAGTCACAATATTCCATGAGGTAGGATTATACAAAAAACAACTTGTCACACCTTTCCATCGATATTTGAACTTACCCATAAGAATCTAGACACTCTAAGTGAACGCGTCTATGGAGAGGGCTCTGTGGTTATCGAGGTTGTTTATTTTCATGATAATAATCCAATCCCTTGGTCTGAGTTTGTGGTGTTAAGGGAGGACGAAGACTACCTTTTTGTTGCCATGTCAATGAAGAGAGGGATCATTAAAATACCCTAACTTTTCACCAATCAAAAAGGCAAAGAACAGGAATATGTTATTAACTTGATCGATGAAATCCTGGATGATGAGGCTTTTTAAATTGGGCTTAACATGCCAGTTTAGCTGAGGTTTTATTCGGTAAGTTTATAAGACACACCTCCTCCCACCACTATGTTTTGAACCCCTGCGAGCTCCTAATACAGACTTAGAAACTGTTGGGTCAAGTTTTTTAATTGGTAAGTTTTGTTATTATTTAACTTTTGTAGCTATAATGTCACGGAGCTGGAATATTGCGTTGCAGATATTTCCAAAGAGGAAAAGTATATGTTCCAT
>ARYC01001668.1:0-13109 GCA_000711775.1 Oxytricha trifallax
GAGGAAGCAAATTATAAAGGATATAAGCATGCTAGCAATTGATTGGAATATATCAATCTATAGTTCTAAAATTTATTTAAGGTATGATAATTAATTTCCTAGTAGATAATGGGGAAGTAAAAACTTTATCACAGCTTCGATATATTTTGGATTAATAGTATGAATTAAAAATATCTATCATTCATCTTAGCTAAGATGTTAACTTCAAGATAGGGCTATTCTTTTTTGATGATTTTCATAGTATTGAAAAGATAAGGAACAGCTATTATTTATTTATTCAGATGTAGTTTGCAGTTATGATGAGGATGTGCTTTAATATCATTAATATTGAAGAGGCAGCATCTTGTGAATAAAAAGTCCTCGAAAAGGAGAGGCATTTCGAGGTCTAAAATGATTCAGCACTAGACTGAAATATAAACATAACTCTAGGATCAAGCTGCAAAGATGAACTTTTTAACACTAAACTAAAGATAAATACTAGTTTTAAATTTTAACACTACTTACTTTTGCTACTTAAATAGCTAAATAACAATAATCCTGTTTTAAATCAAAATATCATCATATCGTTAAACAATGCAGCATACCATCGTTCTATGTATCTGCAGTCAAATTTGAGCAGCGTAAAGCTTTTAATTTATAATGGGCCCTTATTAGTTGGATCTTGGCCCAATTGAGAACATTTTTTTTATTTATTAAAGTTACAAGTCGACTTCACTACTTACTGCAGTAAACTTAAATAAACTATCTAGTTTTATATGTTTATAAAATTTAATATGGGAACTAGCCTAATCTCTGGGATAACTTCTTATTATTCTTCCTTGGATTATTTATGTTCTTATAAGGATCATAATTTTTAAAATATGAGAAATTGTTTAAATCAAATAAATCAACATATTAATATATATATATAAAATAAAGTTAATTCATAATTGTTATATAATTTATAATATGAAACTCAAAAATCACTCTTGAATGACGAAGCATATTAATAATATATCACCACAAAGTAAGAAAAAAATATCATTGAAATTTATATATTAATTCTTAATATTTATTCTCTATTAATTTTACACAAGAAATATTTATTTTTACTAATCAAAATAAAGATTTAATGATTTTAATCAGCGAAGCCAGAAATTTTGTACTTATTAAAAAAATTAGAATAAAGAATAATGGCTCCATTACACTATATTATTTGAATAGTGTTTTTCTACATAAGAATAAAAAGATTAAGAAGAAAAAAAGGAATTAATAAAAAATAGCATAATTATTCACACAAGATTAAAAAAAACTAATAATTATATAATTTTCTTTATTTTATCTTTTTCATCATTAATCCTTATGATTTAATTTTTATTAAGTAATTAATGGCAGTTTTTTTTAAAGATTGATATATATATTTCTAATTGTTTTGTACTTTATCAATAGCTATTCTAAAAGAAGCGCTTTAAAAATAAATAAAGTTTTGGTATTGACGACGATTACTTGCCGGTATCTTCGAGTTATCACATGCGATGTCCATACTTTACCGTTGTCGTCCATTTTTCTCCATTTATCAATTATTTTGAATTATTTTATAAAATTTCCCAAAAGCACTATATTGATAATAAAACATTTAAAAATTTTTATTTAAATAATGAACTTCAAACTACAAATTTTTTATATATTTAAAAAATTATATCATCTAAATTGCAAAATTATAAAACCCCAAGTGTAAAATTCTAAGTAATTTTAATAAATAGTATATAAATAGAATTATAGATATTAAAATAAATTAGCTTAAAATAGGCAGTCTATGTATAGTTTGCATCAATAATAAATAGAATTTACGGATAAATAATTTTTTAATTTGATTTAGGCAAGTATAAAAAATGAAACATCATAAGGAGAAATTCAAAAGTTAGTGATAAAAAAATAAAAAAGATTAAGTTTGCAATTAATGGTTAAAATTAGAAGGGAAAGACCAGAAGACAACAATAATACCTTTGGAGTATTTAAAGTAATTCCTGGAGAAAGTTAATAAGCTAGCTATGAACTACCGCTAAAAGTTTAGATCGATAATGAACTAGCAGGAGTTTTCCTGAGTGGATTTTTTAGCATGCTTACTATGTGAATTTCTAAAGCGTCAGCTGATAGAATTGCGTTCAATATTATTGTAATGGTCCCACCATTAGCTGTACAAGCCGAGATTTTGCTGTTACTTGGAATTACCTTTAGATAGGAAATAATGTTATCATAGAGTAATAATTTATACAAAAGTGCAAGTATTGAATCTTAAACCGATTTAAACTCGCTTGGTGAATTGATTTAATTGAATTTCTGCTTGATTGATAAGTAATTAGAGTAGCGAAGATGATAAGTTTAGAATTCGTGCATTGAATCATTTAGCATTTGATTAGACTCCTCGGAAAACTGAGTTTATTGTTATGATTTGGTTTTAATTAATCTATTAAGAATTTTAATACTAAAAACTTGCATAACTTAAAAAACAGTATTTCAAAAGAATTAGTGGGTGAATATGACATGGAAATCCTGCAAGTATAGTCAATTGAGCCCTTGAAAAGACTCATCTTCCTCTAATCTGCGAAACAGACAAGTCTTCCCCGGTCGATATATTCTTGAAATTCAAATGGTCTTGTATTGGCAGTTGATAGGAGTATTGGTGATTTGTGAGTTCTTGGAGGGGATTTCCATATCAGATTGAAACTTAATGATTTAGACCTAATGGAGGCTCTGGTGCCTAAAGCTATCTACTAATGTTCACGTGAGCGCACATATCAGCTATTTTTTACACTAATTCGATAATGGTATTTATTATATCGATTTTCTCTGGCATCTATAGGATTACTCCTGGAGTATTCCTTTTAGCTCTAAATTAATCTCTCGTAATCAAAGCCATTATTATAACTGGTAAAGCTAGTCATCCTAAATCGCAGTTGAAGAAGGTCCTTCATGCCACCCCCACAGATTATATTCATTTTAGTACCATGATGCAGTTGTAGATGAACTTTTTGGACCTCTAGACTAAGCTCTCGAGCAGACAATAATGTGAGCATGCTATCTTTAAACTAAATGACTCAATAATGATACTGTGATTGTATGTCATTTCACTTATGAAGATGACATTAGTAGCTAAAGCGACAGAGTCATTTGCAACTAAGACATCAAATTTTACTGAATTACCGAGATGAATTGTACTTTTTCAAAATTTGTCAATGATATCAAGGATATTAACTTAGCTGTCAGTATCAATTTCAGCATCAACAACAGCGCTAATAACATAGATCACTTCTATCCTACACTACGTCATTGCAGCCATAAGTTCCTTTAGTGAAAAGAATTCCGCATGTGTGAATTGCTACTAGGCATTATTCCCAGCAGACTGGGCCAACAC
The DNA here is from genome assembly GCA_000711775.1 of Oxytricha trifallax. Taxonomy (NCBI): domain Eukaryota; phylum Ciliophora; class Spirotrichea; order Sporadotrichida; family Oxytrichidae; genus Oxytricha; species Oxytricha trifallax. The sequence continues at coordinate 3,395 of ARYC01001668.1, forward strand.
CATCATTTCTACTTTTACAAAAAATGTATCCCTAAGCAGCTTGCTCTTCTTCATCAGCTGAACAGCCAAGTGGTTCTCAATCTCCTCGCCATAGGTCAGTTTCTAACATGAGACGCCATTCTCATTTTACCCATAAAAGCAGTCAGGGAGGCTTCACAGAAAGCAGTGTTATGGAAACTTTTTCTTCATATAGGGTACCAGAGAAATCCCTATTCTTCACAACCAGCGTCCTTGTTGTTATTATCGCAAGATGATATCGATTTAAAGCCAACTCCTCCAAAGTGAGATGATGATTGATGATTAATGAGTTATACTCAAAGTTAAATATTTATCAATTCACTGTTTAATACTAAAATTAAACCATCAATTTTAGTCGTGACGTAGACGTATCTGAAGTGAGTTGACTTGGCAATCAATGACGTGGCAATTCATGAACTAGAAAAACTCCAATAAACCACCTCGTCCCCCATTCCACTTCTCCTTGTACCGAGATGCATACGAAATAAGAGCCTAGCGAACTAGGAGTACTTCCCGCAGAGCTCGCAGAGATCTGCTTCCTGTAAACAATTAAAGGGGAGTCTGGAGAAAACGCTTACCAGGTTTCACCGCTGCTGAGATAGTAGTCTCTGTCCTTTCGCTGTGGTAGCCTCATTAACCCGACCTGGTGTGTGAGGAAAATCATTATCGTTGGCTTCTATGGTTCTCATCTTCTCACTTTTGAAGGTTGAGCACCACCTTCATCTTACTCCCTATAGTCAACTCGAGGAGTTAAGGAACTGACAGATTGAACCCCTCCGACTGGCCCCTAATGCGGTTAACCCAGCAACCCACTGCCTACCCTCAGCAGGCCTTAGTGTTGTAGAAATCTCTATTAGAAAGTCTCCAGCCTCGGGCCCCTGTGGGTCACCCTATCCTTATAAATTTCTAATTTAATATTGATAAAATAGATTAAAATAGGAAATTTGAGAAATAAAGATATTAGAAATACTTACATTATATTATTAACTGCCAGTAATTAGGAGTGTTAGTAATACTAATTTGATTTAGATTTTAAATTTAATTAATTAATATAGAAAAATATATATTAAAAAGTGGTCAGGTAGTCAGGTGGCCTGGCCGGAGTTTTTGGTGGTCCACCGCAAATGTATTATATAATTCATATATAAATTACCAATGTGTAGAACAACAATGGAACCAACACACCGGAGACCACTACGACGGAATCATGCATGCAGGAGCGCGATTCTAGAAGCGCTGCCGATGTTACCAATGACTACATGCTCGGGAGGCTTTCTGGGGAGCACAGTCAAAGGAGGAGTTCATTCGGAGGAATTCAGGCGATGTGACCCAGCTAGTAGCCATTGTCAAGGCATACAGCTCAATGAACTACGCCGATCAAGTGATCCAGAAGTCCGGTGTCGCCATCAGGGAGAGAGTACCAATCATTACAACTCTCCAAGAATACACTGCCGATCTCAAGAAAAACGGTGATGGCTCTAGTACCCCCCAGGATGCCGATCTACAAGCACCCGGTTACCTCCACATTCTCGATGCCCTTTATGAGCTCCTAATCAAGCGCAAGAACAGCAAGATTCACATGCTCTGGATATACGGGCCCACCAATACCGGGAAGACAGAAGTCACTCGCATTCTAAAAGAGACATTCATCCGCGAACAAGAAAGCAGCCGTTTGAGAACACACAGTCGGTGATCAGACAGAGGAGAGATGTCTAGTGAGTGAACGCAGTATTAGCTTAATCTACACATTGGTAATTTATATATGAATTATATAATACATTTGCGGTGGACCACCAAAAACTCCGGCCAGGCCACCTGACCACTTTTTAATATATATTTTTCTATATTAATTAATTAAATTTAAAATCTAAATCAAATTCTTATTACTAACACACCTAATTACTGGCAGTTAATAACATAATGTAAGTATTTCTAATATCTTTATTTCTCAAATTTCCTATTTTAATCTATTTTATCAATAATAAGTGAGATGATGATCTAGCAATCTACTCCATTTTCCGTAAATCCAGAAGTACAGTATTATCATAAAATTAGCACTATAAAATATCAGTTGCCTTAAATAATGGGTATCACAATCAAAACCCCAAAACCCCTTAATGAGGTTTATAAGTGCTTTGATTTGTAGGGAATTTGTTAGGGGTTGGGGTTATTAATTAAATGCGAGACAAAATAGCAAGCTTTTGGGGTCTATTTATGATGAAGAGTACACAGATTTAGTGTTTAAACTGCGATATGGAGTTGATATATACAGTGAATAAATCAAACCAGCACTAAACTATAAGTCTATTGCGCTACTCATAAAGCGAAGTCCGTCAACTGTTCGTTCCCACTGTCTTATAGCACTATAATTAAAGAAATAGTAGCTAAATTCTTAGCCTAAGAGGTAGTCAAAGTTTCTATAGAAGCATATTGACTATCTTATTAATGATAAAACTTTGAAGTATTGGGCTCACTTCTCTTTAGACCAACGACCTACTATGCTTCATCGCCAGTTCCCTGAGTTGAAGATCTCTGCTTAGTCTATAGCCAACATCTATAAACGAAATGGTATTTCTTACAAAGGTGTTAATCGTATCAAGAGAGTGATTGATTTCACTCTGCCATTTTACAACAATAACCAAAATTAAATTTATAATAAATGCAGAGAGCTATTACTAATAATATTAAGTTTATACATGCTGACGAGGCTGTGTTTACCTCCAACACTTTTATCTAGAAATCTTGGTATAAGAGGCATAGTAATATAGAAGTATATGACTAGAAAGTCAAGGTATAAACAATGGCAATTCTAGGAGGTATTAGCGAGGATGCTGGTTTAGAAACTTATGTTATTCATCCTCGCTCTATTAAGACAGAGCAGTACATTAAGTTCTTAGAGCAGCTAAGAGAGAAGTACCCTGAATAAGAGATTATACTATTCGTTGATAATCTTTCTGTTCATAAGACTAAAGAAACAAGGAGAGTTATGAACAACTTAAAATAACGCCAGTGTTCAACGTACCTTACAGTCCATAGTTTAATGGAATTGAGTTCTACTGGGGTACATTAAAAGGCCATTACAAGAAACTGCTGCTATACCACTTGATGCATGACCTACCTATCGATACAGTAGACTTTATTAAAAGCTCAGCGAAGAGAGTAGATAATTTATTGGCTTAAAAGTGTGCGAAAGAAGGGAAAGTGAATGTATATAAATAAGTTTTGTAGTTAAGTTAATGAATATATAGTAACATTTACAATTCTTTAGAGGGAGCTGGCTTCTCTTTCTTTTCTTCTACTTCTTGCTTCCCTCCTCCTAAGTTTCTTCTCTTGCTGCCAGCTCCAGCATCTATATTCATTTACTCTGGAGGCTAAATATTTGAATAAAGTCTCTTGCTAACTTCATACTTTGTCTGCGACTTTCGCTCTCTATGAAGCTTGCTCGATTCCTTCATCAAGAGATGCCAGTACCAGATTTTTCTAAAGAGGTAAACTACAAATCTTACTTGAATATAAGGGTGCTTCTGCAACTCTGATAGCCAGCTCTCACTTATCTTGATCCCCTGTTTATCCTTATCTTCTGAAAGAAACTGTACCTTTTCTTATGAGATTCTTGAATAATTTCTTTCAAGTAATCACCTTTTATTGTTGCAAGTATGCCAAAGAAATAGTTTCTTTCAGGAAGTTTATTTGACAACTGCTTCTTTGTAGGCAGGTATAACGAAACCTCTGGGTCATTCATTTCATCATCATATAAATTAGTCACAGATATTTTAGGATAGTTTGGAATCTCTGCAAACTTTACATCTTAAGTTTTCAATGCTTTCTTCTCTTCGCAGAGTATCGACCTTAGAAATGAAATTTTAGTACCTTCCATCGTTGGCAGGAACAAACCAAATACATAATCAAGATTAGTTACTATGAGTTCATTACCTTGCTGCACCAGATAGAGTGCAAATCCTCCTTGCTTCTAAATCTTTGAATCAATTCTTGTGCTTGCACTCTTTTCATTGCATCATTCATTGACTCCATCTTGCTTACAGATCTGAGAAATGATATTCAAATTTAAGTTTATTGATTTCAATTATAAACCTCTGTAAAACTTACTACTAAATATGGGCATCATATAGGAGGTCAACCTCTAAGAAGGATATGTAGAAGGTTTAGAGAACTGGTTTCAAACTTGAGAGATTGATATCAATTTCTACTGTTATAGTTCCATATTTTTAAATTTAAATTGGTACGTAGCTTAATTAGGAGCACCTCCTAAAATCCTACTATCTTATTAGGAGCATTAATTAAAGCTAGTACTTAATTAGGAGCACCCTAATTTTAATCATAAAATCAAAAAATACCTCCTAAAGCAATACGTACTTAATTAGGTGCACCTCCTAAATCGGTACGTACTATAATCAACTTATTATTGATAGTAAAAATAGTTACTTTCTCACCCATTTTTAGAGCTGGTTCGTCTCTTAGTGCTCATTTATCTTCGCTAATACTCTAAGAACTTCCCTTGATACTTGTAGGCTTGCAAAGCTCTCATATAAGCTCTCAATTATAGAGGCAGTTATATAATTTTAAATTCAAATTTAAATATGAGCGCTAACATTTTAAGAAAAACAACAGCACTTCCATAAAACTAAATGAGACTTACCTTTGGGAGCAATAAAAAGTGTGATAGCTGCGAGATGAACTCTCATAAGGAACTACCAGAGCTATCACTTGATGTCTCTGTTATTAAAATTGAATTAATAATAGAAAATTAATGGCAAACAAGTGTGTGGGAGACAGAGAGGAGGAGAAAGGTATTAATGAAATTCCTATACAAACTGAAGAAGTTGAAGTCTATTTTTGTGAGTTATGTGAGAAAGATTTTGCTCATAAATCAAGCTGGTACAGACACATGAAGAGCATAGAGAAGCAAAGCCCACTGTATACTTAAAGCATGATAAAATAGATGGAAAGTATGACTGCTTTGAGTGCCATAAGCAATACTCTCATACAAGAGACTTAAAGAAGCATCTATTAAAAGCTCACAAGAAAGATATAGAAGTTGAGAATCATGAAGCTGAGCTGAAGTTCTAAACAAAAGAAAAACGAGGGAATATTCTAAGGTCGTAGTACCTGAATAAGCTAGAGAGTTAGAGTACGTTAAGAAGGCACGCAACCAACTGACCTCTGAAATAACAAAAATTATGATCAAGATTCAATACAAGAAAATACCGGTTCTTGCTTAAATTGACCTAGACACTTCTCTTTAAAGCTACCTTATAATAGAAGACTCTTTGATAAAAAGTTATCAATGATCATCAATACGCATACAAGGTATATCCCTTCAACTATCTCTTAAGTGATGATAAATATCAGATGGAGTTTACAAATGAGCATCAAGTATCACTTAAGCTAAGTTTAAAGAGTGTAGTTACTTAATCAAGCTAGATGCTGTTCTTCTTGCCAAGAATCACGTGGCTCTCAGACTCCCACTCTATGAAATGACCCTCAGAGATTTTATTACTGATCAAAGGAATCATAAGTAGCTTGCTTTAATTGCAACCTAAACCTTACAAGGTATAAAAGAGTTACATAAGTTAGGCTTTGTTCATAGAGATTTGAAGCCTGAAAATATTATGATAAACTTCTCACCTGTAAGAGTGGGAATAATTGACTTCAACAGAGAATTAAGGGTGGAAGTATCAAGGCTAGGAAGTGTTATGGGAACTCCAGGCTATTATCCTGAAAGAGAAGACTGGAGAGATGGAGATTATTAATGGGATGTGTGGGCTTTAGCAGCAATAATAATAGAGTGCGATATGCCTCGCAACGATTACTACTCTACCAGGTGTGAGAAAGATGCTAAGCAAAGAATCAGTAATTTATAGACAAAACCAGAGTCTCTCATCATTAAAATAAATGGCAGAATCAATAATATTAAGACCAAACTCTAGATCAGACATAATATTAGAGCAGATAGAGTTGTGGTTAAGTAAGATAGACTTTAGACCACTCCCACATGATCCTAAAGTGCATTTTGAGTGATTAAATTAAATAAATTTACTATAAATTTCACATTAAAACCTATTAATAACCCCAACCCCTAACAAATTCCCTACAAATCAAAGCACTTATAAACCTCATTAAGGGGTTTTGGGGTTTTGAATATGTAATTCATCAGTCTAAGTATGCATGAATAAATGACTCCTACTCCTCCTCTTCCGTTATAATCTTCACAGCAACTATCATGGCACTAGCAAGTCTGATCATGCTTACTAATGATAGAATTATTCCTCAGTTCATTTTTCAAAATATTATTATTATTTAAATTATTGCAAATCCTTCTTTAAATTTTACTCTTGGGGTTTTAGCTAATCAGATAATTATGATTTTAAGTAAACGCCTTTCCTTATACCTTTTGTATAAGAATCACTGTTTTATTTTTCAAGTATTTTTACATAAATCTTACTTAGTATTTAAAACATAATTTGTAATAATTTTGACAATTTCTACTCTAAAAATCTAAATCTAAATTTAATTTATTACACCCCAATACTTAAATTATCTCCATTATATTATTAGTGAAAAAGCTACTTACCCTTTCTGTAAATTCCTGTCCCAAAATAATAATATGCTCTAAAATAGGGAAATTCCTGACACCAAAGAATAGTTTACTTCCCATAATAAGCTCTTTAAGGTCTTATTATCAAATTTTTTAATTTTATTAATTATAATCAAACTTTCTTTATTAGAACATCCTTCAACTTTCATATCTTTATAGTTTCGAATAATATTATGCAAATTATTTTTTTTATTAAAAGTTTCTACTATGCAATGCAATTGTTTTAAACTTTGAAATTATTTTTTAAAAAGCTAAGCTGCATTATGTAGGGAATGAAAATGAATATAAGATTAATATGTTTTCATCTTTGTTTTTTGGAAAATAATAAGAATTTAAATGTTTAGGGCATGAATCTTCTACCCAATTTTTGTTCTAACATATAGACATGTAAGTTTTACAATACTTTTATAAACTGTTAATTTGAAATCAGTAGTTTTAATTAGACCATAGAAGAGACAAACTAAGCTCATTTATAATGTTTATTGTGTTTCATTTAAATGTAACTTTATGGTACTAATTTTCTAAGTTTAAGCTTATAATGGGGAAGATATTTTTATATCTGCATAAATCTTAATTTATAGTTTAAATAATTGACAGTATTCAATTGAACAAATCATATATCTTAAATACCAATAATAATTGACTTAATTTTATGCATGCCAGAACTATAAGATACTAAATAATAAAATAAAATGATAAAAATAATCCTCTATATTTCGATTTTTTATTTATTTTATAAAACGAAAGCAATCAAATGTTATAATTTATTTTATAGTTGAAATGCTGATATATATTAACAATAAGACTCTGGTAATAAAAAGTCTAAATAATAAAAAATATAAATTTAATGAAAAGTTAAGCATATATCATGAAATTTAATACATTTAAGTTACTGTTTAGCATATTTATTAAAATTATGGGGTACTTATATTTAATAATGTTAGAGTTGACCAATAATACCTATTATACAGTATTCTTGGGAATTTTTTAATAATAATCATTAATGGGAAGCAATGGCAGTCATTGGTGATGAATAGATTTTATCTGTGAGAAAAGAATTTCATCAGTGAGAAAACACCATCACTGGTGAGGAATAAACGTCAATATCCAAATTCCTTACCCAATTTAAATTTGATGGAGATTTTCAATAAAACTAGTGTTTTTTAATAACGATGGGAAAGTTTATTTATTTATCGAATAAACTGGTTGCACTTGAATATCAGATTGAGCCTCAAAATAAAAGGCTAAAACTTTCAAAAAAATAAGCTAATCCATGACTAATTAGTTAATTGATCTTTTTATGCCACCATTTGTTCTTATAATTTTACTTTTTAGTACCGTTATATTGTATCATTTTATTTATCAGTGTAAATTTTCATTCATAAATATTGAGAGTGTTTTTAATAAATTTTTTTTTAATCAATGGCTTTTAATTCATTAGTTATTTATTGTCCAAATTAGAGGCCTTTCATTGATACCAATAACAAATTTAAGAACCATATTTAAATATGGTATGAATTTAATTATTGTAATAACGAATTACTGTACAATTTCCATTGAAGTTATTAATAGATTTTAAAGCTGCATTGAATCTTGACATGTTTCTATACTTTAAAGAAAGCGTTATGTCAATAACTAAGGTAAATTTCAAAATTTAGAACATAAATTATTTATGATAAATTTTTCTACCACAATTAATAGATAATTATTCTTAAAATGTTGCTTTCTAGCTAAACATTTGAACTTTTATTTATATTGGATAACTTTTTCTTTATATAAATGAAATTAAACTTTTTAAAGTAAAACAATTTGGTTTTTTTTAATACTTTTTAACTATAAAGAAATAAAGTATCTTTGTTTACTTAATTAAATTTTTATAATTTAAATTTTGGCTCATCATTCTTTGTTGATTTTAATTGATCATTTCTCTTAGGTAACTTATCTTTGCTATCATTTCCGCTTAGGATTGATTCATAAGTGAATATGGTTATTAATACTTTACCTCAATTAAATTGTTAAAATTATGAAGTTTTTCATGATGTCGACAACTTTTTTATCCGACAATACAAATTGATTTTATTGTAGTAACTTTTATTTCCTTATTTATTATAGATAAAATTACAAAAGACTAAAATTTAATTTAAATTATAATAAAACTGAATTATAATATATTTTATAGATTTAACTACATTCAAAATTGTCTTAGTATAAACAGATAAGTGATATGCTTAAATATGCAAATATAAAATTACAGCATGATATTATCGAAAACTTAATAGAAAATTTATTTTTGATTTTTCTAAATCAAATGTTATTGAGCTGTGGTTTGTATTAGTTTAGAATATATCTACTAATCTATTTATTCTTAAATATTTAACTTGATTTATTTTAGAACAAGCAATATCAATAGTGCGCTATTTTGACATGAGAAATCTAAATAATGATAAATTTACTTAAAATAAAATAAAAAATTTAAAAATTCAGAAGTAAAATTTATATTTTTATGTTAGAAATTAAAACTTAAAATTTACATAGTATATTAGTATTGATAAAATACGTAAAAATAGGAAATTGTAGAAATAAAATAAATAAATAATTATAACCAATTCTCTAAAAGCATTAAGTTGTTGCCGTGCATTTTCCAAAAAGTTTTTATCTTAATAGTCTTCAGCACCATAATATAAACCCCAATTTTTTCATCAACAATCCAACACTTGATTTCGATGTTTGACAAGAATTCGATGATTTACATGATCGTTTGACAGCGTCAATTGACGATGGTCTGGCATGATCACTTCATTTCGATTCGTCGTCGATAGGTTTGAGTTGAGGCCATCCAGCAATCCATTCTCATCTTCCAGATCCTAAAATCTATTGCTCCATCCTTGATCCATCGGTGCCATCATTGGTAGCTCAAGCTGTTGGACCATCGTTGGTGTATTGGTGGACTTGACCTCTGCAATGCGCGGAGGTGAGAGAGGTTTGAGTAGGTTGGCGATTGATTAGTTTAAACTTAAACTTATAAGCGTGATTTATAATAGGGAAGTTTTAATCAATTAATTTAACTGTTCAACTGCTATT
>ARYC01001669.1:0-19841 GCA_000711775.1 Oxytricha trifallax
CTAACAATTAACAATTTTAATTTTTGTAAAAAATTGGTTAATATGCCGAAATCTTACATAAAATTCAACTTAGAAATAGGATTTGTAAAAATGGAGATAGGAATATCAGGATCGCATTCAAACTAGACCAGACGTGGAGAGAGATATGGAAAGTCAGAATGAACTACTTTGGTATCCAGCAAACAAAGAATTAGGTTTAAATTAACAACATAGCCATGAAAAGTTACATATAGTCTAAATTAAAAGAGAGCATTGGACTGTGAATATAGATTCAATGAATTGGTAGAAGATATGTCCGAAATCAATGGCTTTCTCTATATTGGAAGTTTTAAATAAGACCCGTGAAAACAGGAACTATTGAAAGGAAATGGACATCATCAATGAAATAGAGTAACAAATTTATCAGCAAGAAAAAGCTGAGAAACATAGAGAGGAGAGATACATGCAGATTAAGGCAACGATGGAAAAACAGAAGTGAAAAGTGCGGGAACTGCAATAGTGTAAGCCGGCCAAGTATTCTGAAGATTTCATAAGCATACTTTGATATTTCAAATAATTACTAAAATTGATTTATAATGTTTTTAATTACCTGATAAGTTACTTACTACTACTCAAAATAATATCTTTAATATAAATACATGCAAGCTAAGAATTTTAAGGAACTAATGACAGAAAAAAAACAATGAACAAATGTTGAAATCAACAAAATTATTAAGAAGCTAAAACTAATATTCCAATTAAATATATAAGTGAATTTTAATTGTGAATACAAAAAAGTCTTGGTAGATTATATACTAATGAAAACCTAAATATATCTATTTTATATAAAAGTCTTATCTGTTGGAGCTGTTTGAATACAATTAAAATCGTCCTTGTTGTAGAGTTTGAAAACCTAGATACAGAACAACAAAGTAAATGGCTTTAACTTAAAAAAGAAATCCCATCATATTTCGAATTTGTGTCGCCATTGGCAGGTATTATTAAAGTTCCCTCTCAAAACTAAAAATTTAAAATAATAAATATATATATATATAAAAGATTGTAAAAAATTGGAGAAATGACTTAGAAATACAAACCAAATGCTTTAATATATCAGTTCTGCATTTATTATATTTGAAAACACTCATCAAGTCTTAAATACATGTTGCTTTATTTATTAAATATTCAGATCAACAATTGCTATACTCCTCATTGCTTTATGATTGCACCCAATGTCAGTGAAATGATTGCGACTAAGAGTACATTTAGTAATTGATATCCATTGTTCTATTGAGCTTTATTTCCACATGCTTCTCCTGCCACAGAACCCGCACTGTCTCCCAACGCTGAATTTTTCATTCTCATCAAATCTCTCTGATCCTTCAATCTGATGAGTTCACGCTATAGCTCATCTTTTTCATTAGTGGCTTTCTGAAGCTGCTTGAATATCAAATCGTAGTTTTCATAGGGATCCCTTGAACTCACTGGAGATTGTTGTTTAAACACTTAAGATGAGAAACTAGTTGTGCACTGAGATGTCTGGTTCTACATTCTAAATCTGTTATAATGTTAGAGGTATTCTCTGTTGCTAGAGTGGATTTCCTTTATAGTATTCCTCTAGACAGCTTTGGAATTCTGCTGCTGCTTCAGTGTTTTAGCGCAAACTGTGAGGTCTCATATATCCAGAGTAATGGTGAAGCTTGCAACATGACTGAAGCTATCTTGTGGGAGGCTTGCATTAACTCGACGTGTCTGCATTAATTCTTTTGGGCGTTGAATTTAATGTTGAAGTCTCCTGATTTGGACTTGAACTCAGCTTGGTTGAATTTAGAGTCAGAGTATTCACTTGAGGTGAACATCTTGTTAATGTTAGAAGAGGCCTCAATGCAAGCAACTTAGCAAGTATCTTTGTCATTTGAGTTGTTATCAATTAGGGAGGTGCAGGTACTAGCATTGAAATTTGAGAGGGTATTTCCAAAGTTTGAGAGGATGTCAGCTTTAACAAAGATTTTTGCAACAGCTATCACGCCCAAGAGAAAGAGGATGCTTTTCATCTTTAATATTTTAACTAGAATCTTAATAATTAAAGTACTATATTTATTTTTAATTTCAAATTAATTAAAAAACTTACTTATCACAAAAAAATTTACTCTTTTATATATAAATTATATAAATAAATAAGAAATCAATCTATAAATATGAAACTACAAAAATATTACTTTTTTTATTGCGAATATAATTTTCATTTAACCTAGTCGAAAAAAGTAAAAATTATTCAGCTAGTAAACCTTATGTTTTAACACACAACGAAGTCGAGAGAGAGTACACAAGATAATAAGAAGTAATTTATTATGAAGATACTACTAATAAAACAAAAAAGTGAGTAAATTACTGGATTTAAAAATAGTTAAACCAGAAAAAGATTGAAAGAAGCTTGTCCTTTACAAGTTCTTTATTTTAATTAGATCTCAGAAACCTTATGTGGTTGAAATATTGTCAGAGTGTACTAGGCTAATTATATAATAAGCAAATTGTAAATAATCTAAGTTGCTGACCAAGTAGATTGCTGAATGTTGGCCATTCTAATGACCAATCATAGAACTCTAAAATTTTATAGAGGACATCTCGTAAGATGTTTGTAAAAGACTAAACTAATCTGCAGGAGCATTGCTTAATATTCAAATGGTGTGATATAACATTTATATTTTTTTAATGCCTTACGGAATGATAAAATATATGTGAATGGAAATTGGCAAATTTAATAGAACAATCAAGGAAAAGAACACGGGGAATATTGCGGAGTAATGAAGTGAGAATTTATGGTTATGAAAGGAAAGTAGAAGGGAAATTACATACAAAAGCTTTCACATCTGCATTTGGGGGGAATTAACTCTTAAAATACATTATAGGTATGGAATTAGAACAGCTTCTAGTTGGCAAGAAAGGATATTAGAGTAATATAGTCAATATCATAAAGTAAGTTGAAAGTTTATAAATATAATTTTATGTTAAAATTGGAAGAGTAGATGTGAACATACAGGAGAGATAGAGAGTATATAAACCTTAAACATATTTAGATTTCTAATAAAAACTGATCAGACATTACATGCAGTAAAATAGACAAAGGAGCTCAGGGATAAGCTGTAAACGATGAAAAGCTCAACAAACAGATTAAAGGGAAAAAAGAATCAAAATCTCTTAAAAACGAGGATAAAGTAGCAAATTAAGGGGAAAATTATAATAAATGTTCTATAATTAATAATTAACATTGAAATTTATATAGTATGGTACAATTTATGTGTATTTAGTTACCTTTAATTTTAGCTATATATTTATATTAATTATTAGTAAATTAATTTGTTCAGCTTCAATATAATCAATAAAATAAACAGTAAATATTAAATTATAATATAATTTATCATTTGATATTATTAAAAATTGATATAGTGTTTAAGTACACAAATTGCTACATTTATCAAACTTGTTATCGTAATTGTTACCGAATTATTAATCTTTCATTGAATCTTCATCATAATTTCTTAGCAAACTTCCCAATATTTGTAAAATAGTATTGTAATATTATAAACATTTTAATGCTTTTCTTTATCAAAATTGAACTATTTACCTTATTTACATTATAAATTACGTCTTCTAAACTTTTAAAAGTACTTAATTAAAAAGAAAATCTTATGAAACAAAATATTTATATTTAAAATAGGAACAATCTAGTTAATAGCACCATGCAAACATTTCTAATAAAGTACTTTACTTGATGAATGCTTTAAACCGAATAAGAGCAAGTAAACTTAGTAAAAACAGACTTGTAAAAAGCCTAACGAAAATCATCACCCCAATTTATGAGGAATATCTCAACAATTCTCAATTTATTTGCCAGATTTGAAATCAGATAAATACATATTATGGATTGATTTTGCAATACTTAGTAAATATCGATTGGCAATGAAAGAAATAAAACAGAATTTATAGGGTCCCACAGAGAGGATCAGAATTAGCTTAAAAACTTGTTGAATAAAAGCTTTTCAAAAGTATAACTGCTTCAAATAGAGAACTTAATAAATCTTATTATTATTATATTTATAATAGTTATTATTAAATAATAATAATCAAAATGTTAGATAACACTTAAGACTAAACTATAAATGTACAGGTGGTAATTATGAAGAAGATAATGAAGATCCATAAGCAACCTCTACAGCTGGATTCAACAAAAAAGAGACTGAAAGAGCTCAAAATAAAGCATTTACATAAGATGTTGAGTCGATACTTTTTTACCTCTCCAGTTCCCCATTGAGTATTAATGCAATAAGAAATATATTTATATATTTGATATATCAATATAATAAATAAGAGAGTATTAGTTGCATCCATTATATTTCATATAGTCAGCTAAGAAATGATAAACCACTAGGCAGTATCATTGAAGTTAAGGAATTCAAAGAGACCTTCTAATCACCTGTTGCCATAACACCAGCTATGCGAGAACAATCAAAGAGAAAATTGAATGCATACATCTCAAGCTGAGCTAGCGATGATGCAATTAATCACTACTGAGAAGAATGACAACAGAAAGAAAGACATTTCAACTGCTAATTGTGAGTGATTGAAATCGTTTTAATTGATTATAGTGTGGATAATTGTATAAATATAAATATAGAAATAAATAAATAATATTAAATGGTATATAAAATAATCAAGGCATTTGACTAGTTAAATCTAATGAAAAATAGAAATAAGCAAAGCTAAACCAATACAATAACTGATTATTAAATAAAGTGTTGATGTGGGCAAATCCAGAAGCAAACCTCATTGTAACATCATAAATTATCCAGATATAGTTAAAAAGATATCATAAATTAATCTGTTCAAAGAAAATCAGATAATAATTAATACTTTTATCTAAATGAAATATCATATGAAAGATGATTAATTTGAATTAGGAAGATGATGATGATAATGGTTTAATTTAAATTTAAATATTAATATTTAACAGCTTATTAATTATACATATAATAATAATATTTATGTATAAGCCTACTACAAACATTTAAAAAGCTATTAAATTGAAAATTTGAGAATATAAGTCTATTAATTTAATTTATCAGAGTTAAAATTTATTCCTAACTTCCGCTAATGAGGATTGCAGTGCTTCAGCCAACAGAGTAAAAGTATAGAAATATACAGGAAGATTCTCAAAGCTCGTAAATGCAATAACTGCTTATTACTGCATGATCTAATGGGGTTAGCAAGTAAGCTATTGCCTTTAAATATAAATTGATAGTTACATATACTTAATATTACCGATTTTGTTATCATTATAAATGTAAATTTTACATTTATTCCACAGAATCAAATCTTCTCTCTTTGGTGATTAGATCACTCTACCCTCTCTGGCAACATCAACATTCAAAACCTCAAAACCCATTCAGTAGTTTGATTGAGTTTTTGTGATAAAAGAAGACTATTAACGCATATTTTATTAGGGTTTAATGATAGGGTTTATGTAGGGGTTTAATATTTAAATATTAGTAATTTACAGTGAGTATATAGATCTATTGTTTAAGTTGCGTTATGGATGTGATGAATATAATGAATAGCTCAAACCTATTTTAAATTACACATCTATAGCAAGGCTGCTTCATAAATCTCCTGCTACTGTTAGATCTCACTTCTTGTTAGCCTTAAATTTAGAATAATAGCAACTTCCTTCTAAGCGTAAGAGACCTTAAAAATTTTAGCATAATCATATCGATTATCTTATTAATGATAAGATTCTTAAATACTGAGCTCAATTCTCTCTTTCCCATACAGCTGTGATGTTTCATCGCCAATTTATCCTAAGCTTCAAATCTCTGCTTAATCTATAGCTAACATATATAAAATGAATGGAATATCTTATAAGACAGTCAATCGCATTAAGAGAGTGATTGACTTTAATGTTCCATTTTATTAGACTAATTAAAATTATATATTCGATTAAATGTAGAGGTCTTAGGAGCATAATATAAGGTTCATACACGCTGATCAAGCGTATTTACACTCAAAACCTTTTTATCAATGTCTTGGTATAAGAGGTATAGCAATATAGAAGTTTAAAATAAAAATTTTTGCAATAACTCAGAGACAAGTACGCTGACTAAGAGATTATTCTGTTCGTCGATAACTCGTCAGTTCATAAAACTAAATACACAAGGAAAGAGTATGAAAGGCTAAACATAACACCTATATTTAATGTACCTTATAGCCCTTAGTTCAATAGAATCGAGTTATATTGGGGGGCTATTGAAAGGTCATTTTAAGAAATTGCTGCTCTAACATCTGATACATGATTTAAAGATAAACATTTTCGATATATTAAGAGTGCTGATAAGAGAATCAGCGATTATAAAGCTAAAGTATGCGCTCGAGAAGGGATATTTTGTGTTTATAAATAAGTTTTAGATTTAAGCGAATAAATAATTTCACAAATCAAATTAAACCATAAATGTATTTGGCTTCTCTTTCTTTTCTTTCTCTAAAGACTTGTTTGGGCCTATGTTTCTTCTCTTAGTGCCAGCTCCTGCATCTATGTTCATCTCGTCTGGCTTTTAGAAATCTTTGAAGAGTCTCTTACTCAGTTTATGTTTTACTTGAGACTTTCTCTCTTTGTTTAATTTGCTGCGCTCTTTCATCAAGTATATGGCAGTGCCAGGTTTCTCTTTAAAGTTAGAATAGTAAGCTCACTTGAGATAAATGGATGCTTCTGAAGTTCCTAGAGCCAGGTGTCGCTGATTTTTATCCCTGATTCTCTTTTTCTTCTGGAGAGATGCTTTCGCGTTTCTTGTGAGCTTCTTAAATTACTTCATTTAAGTACTCAGGTTTCAGAGTTCAAAGGACACCTAAGAACTTGTTAGAGAGTTGTAGCTTTGAAGGAAGGTATAGAGTAACATCAGGATCACTCATAGCATCGTCATAGAGGTTTGTTACTTGTATTTCAGGATAGTTTGGTATCTCAATCATTCTGATTTCATTAGACTTAAATGCTTTTTTTCTCTTCACTTAGCAATGTCTTTAAGAATGATATTTTGTTCCTTCTTGTATTAGCAAGAACAAACCAACTATGGTTATTAAGTTAGTTATAAGTGAAAACTTACCTTGCTATATCAAGTATATGTAAGGATCTTATTTAATTCTGAATTTTTTCATTAAATCTTGAGATTAAATTCTCTTCATTGAATTATTCATAGATTGCATCTTGCTTCCAGTTTCTATAGATGTTTATCAAATTTAAAATTATGGATATCCATTCTGAACTTACTAAAATTTTACTACTAAATAGGGAGATCCACTTGGAGGTCAATCAGAATCAAATAAATAGATAAAGATGAAGAAACGTTCTCCAAGTTTCAGAGTTTGACTTCCATTTGTATCAAACTTTCTCCATTAAATTGCTCCAAATAATTATGATTTAATATAGGAATGATAAATTTAATCAAAAACTTTATATATTAAAAAGTATTCTTTTAGATCAGACGCAGACGGAAGTACAGCACTCACTTAATATGTAAGTTTTAAAAAGAATATCTTTTTTTATTATTTTTTAGTGATCCCACCTGGTAAGACCACAGGTGTCACTGGACAGGTGCTTCGCAAGACTACACATTGAGGGGACTTAAAAGACTTTGAGATAAATCAGGATGAAGATGATGATGAAGATCAAGAAGATGAAACGCTTTATTAGACATTTCCATTTTTTAATTGTATATTAAATATTCTGATTAACTTTAATTAAATTATTAATTTACTAAATTTTCCAAATTATAAATTATGAATAATTAACTTAATTTTATTGTTCTCTTTTTTATATAAAACTTAATTAGGAGGTTTAATTAAAGTTCAAAACCTTATTAAGTGGTGCATTAAAAAAGATTTTTAAAACTTCCCCTCCTAAATTTACGAGAACATATTTAGGAGTACCACCTAACTCCCCAAAACACATTTAGGTGCATTTTAATGTATAAAATGGATGAAATAATATATAAATTTATCTCAAAATTTTAGAAATATAAAACTAATGTCTTGCACTCTGTTCCCATTAAACCTCTATAAATCTTTGAGGATATGCTCTTAATTGTGTTTAAAGTAGAATTTGAACAGCTTATAAAACCCCATTAGTCTATTAAGAACGAAGATTAGGAGCTATAAGCAATTAATTAAAAATATAATTTTATTATTGGCTGAAATTAATTATAATTAGGCTAAAATCAAATTTACACACCCTGATTAGTTTATTTTATAAAGACAATTAATCGAGGAATGGTTTTAATAACTAGGCTAAACATTATTAATTTGCGCCAATGATAATTATATTTTTAATTAATTGTTCTTATTTCCCAATTTTCGTTCTTAATTGACTAATGAGGTTTTATAATTATTAATAGTATTTATAAAATGAACGGCAACTTACTAAGAAAAGCGGCATTGCTTGGTATTAGCTAGCAAAAACTTTATTTCATGAATCAAAAGAAAATTGAGACTTGTGATGCCTCTACACAGTACGTACCTGAAATTCTCTAACCTTAGGTTTCAGACTTTGAATAGCAATTCAGTTATTAAATATAAATGCAGAGCTAAGAAATTCAATGAGAAGTTCCAATAAAAATGGTCGAAGAGGAGGAAGAAAAAAGAAATTAAAGCATTACATTTATGTGAAGAGTGTGAGAAGAACTTCACTTATAAATCTGCTCTCAAGCGTCATATTTTATAGCAGCATTCTAACAAGCTAAGCTCTATCTTAAGCATGATAAGATAGATGGAAAATATTTCTGCCCTTATTGCAATAAGCAATACAATCATTCAAGGGATTTAAAAGTCACCTATAAAACCATCATGGCAAGAAGTTTGAAGTCATAGATCCTGAGACTGGTGAGGTCTTCCTTAAAAAAAGAAAGCCTAGAGACCCTTTAGAAACTTTAGAACAAAAGTTAAGAAAAAAAAAGCTAATTAAAGCAGTGAGAAATCTCCCTGCCTCTGAAATAGTAAAAATAACACTTAAGATATAAATATGAAACTTCCAATATTGAATATAATTGACCTTAAAGAGTGTAAGGAAAGTTATCTTATCCTTGAGGATAAGTTTGAGATAAAGGTCATAACAGATAAGGAGTTTTGCATAAAAAATATATCCATTCAACTACTTCAAATACGATGACAAGTATCAAAAGGAATTCTTAAATGAATACTAATCACTTACTAAGTTAAGATATAGACAGAACAGATTTATAGTAAAGCTAGATTGTATTCTGCTTTCTTAAGATCATGTAGCTTTTCGTCTCCCTTTATACTAAATGACTTTAATAGACTACATTTAAGATTAAAGGATTCCAAAGTAGTTACCTCTTACTCTTACAAATGTTTGCAAAGTCATTGAAGAGCTGCACACTTTAGGATATATTCATAGAGACTTGAAGCCTGAAAATATTATGCTTGACTTTTCACCTCTCAGAATAGTAATAATTAATTTCAATAGATCATTGAGAATTGAAGCTTCAGGACTTGGCAACGTTTATGGTACTTCTGGATACTTTCTAGAAAGGGAGGACTAGAGAGATGGTGATATTAAGTGGGATATATGGGCTCTAGCATCAATAATTGCTGAATGAATGAAATTTGGCAAAAATGATTACTATAGCTGTCAAAGAGAGAAAGACTCAAAGGAGAGAATACTTCAATATCTAGACTAGAATAAGATAAAAGGTAAAATGAAAGATATGGCTGAGTGGATAATCATCAAGCCTAACCACGGAGTTGACCATACAATAGACTAAATTGTAAGTTGGATAGGAGAAATAAAGTTTAGAAAGTTGCCTCATGATGCCAAAGTACTGTTGGAGTGAATCGTAATAATAAAAAACTACTAATAAACACTAATTTACATTAATTTTAAACCAAAATCCCCTTTATAAACCCTATTAAATCCCTAATAAAGCATGCACTAATAGTCTAGTCTACTTTTATCAATAAAAAACTCAATCAAACTAATGAAAGAATTTTGGGGTTTTGAATACATGGTGCTCTTTAAGCTGCTTTGGGGTTGATATTAATGATATCAAGTATCCTTTGGTTCATTTTAAGTAATGTGGCAACTTAGCATGAGCTAATACTGCCAATGAAAAACTAGGACTAAGAGAGCAGTAATGTTTAAAAACTATTATTCAATGACATTCATGAATGTATTAACTTTGACACTATTGGCAAACTAAAATGTTAGTTGGAAAAAGTCAATCAGAAACTTTAAATAAGAATATATGGTATAATCACTAGTTAATAAGCAACAAGTTTTGGGTGTACATTAAAATGCTTTAAGAATATAATCTTTTTCATTGAAATTAAAATCATTCAAATTTAATTAAAATTGACAATGAGATTCCTGTATGGAGCCCTATACTATAACATTAAAGGAATGAAGAAAAAATATAAAGAATTTGCAACTCTAAACTATTAAATGGAGTGTTTAACATTGTTTGACAAGGAAATTGGTTAGTTTCTTAAGAATAAGTTACATTAGCCATGTTAAATAATGATGATTTACTATCGCAAGCCTAACAGATATCTAAGACGATCATTGCATCATGAAATAGAGCTGATGCATCAAGTTATTTTGCTTGAGAGGATGCACTGACCCCTATTATTTAAAATATCTTTTACAATGCCAAAAATTAAAAATATCTGAATGTCTAATGTCTCAAATTACTGTTATGATTGAACCAAATGGGTAGACATAATAGACAACAAATTTAAACAATTATAAATGAAATTTAAGATAAAGAATAGCCTAACATCTTAAAAATCTATATTTCTAAACTGAGAAAAAGAGAAGAGCAAAAATAAAGTCTAGAGCAGAATTAAGCATAAATTAACATACCAACTCAATACTAAATTAGACTTAAAGTAGCTTTATTGATTGGCATTTTTGATGATAATATATTAGCATCCTCGCAATTATTATTATTCAAAGACAAATAATGTGTAATTGAGACAACAAACGAATGAAAGAACAAATAAAAAGGAGATAACGTTAAAGATAGAGAGTAAAAATCATAATGTAAATTATCAAAAGAGTCTATCCATTTGATGAGATCATTAAAAATAATGATACTCTGTTAACATTAGAAAGTATTAGAGGAAGCTTTTATGTTTGAAAATACACAGATAATTGAAATAATAATGTTTGTGTTTTCAATATCTTTGCATTCTAAATTAATTTACATTTTCCCAAATTTGTTCGATCAATTATAATCAAACATTTTTTTAAAAAATTATAGTTATATAACGTAATTATATTATTATAAGCTAAAACATTATAGAAAATAATTAGAAATACATGGAGAGGCATATAAATGAATTAAATTATTAATCAAGGAATTTCATGAAATTAGTATGAAAATCAATAAATAAATCAACTGACACCTTTAATTATTGTTTTCTTAAAATTACTGTTTTAAAAATTGGAGAAGATCTATTTACTTAATCAATAATTAATAATCTTAATATTGTATAAATAAATACTCAAATAAATCACAATAAAGTCCTAAATAATTAAATATAAAACTAAACCAAGAATCAAGATAGTATGATAATATTTAACATAGTTAAAATGAAGAGTAAAATGATAACAAAGAATATTATAATCAAAATTGCACCAAAGAATCTGATTAGAATAGATAGGTTAGTTAATTATATTGAGAGGAAATAATAAGCAAATCAATTTGAGAATAAATAAAAGCAAAATACTATGGTTTCACTGATCCTTCTCAACTGTTCCAACTTTTATAAGGTTTTATAAAATAACATAAATTTATATCAATTTTACAATTAGAAGCTTTTAAGTATCATTGCAATAATACGTTCAGAGACAAAATATATAATATGTAATGGTATCTAAAATTGTTTTAAATTTATTTACTAATTTCATATATTACCCCATTTTTGAATAACTCCAATATTATCTTGGAAATAAACTGTAAAATATTCTAAGTCTACTTAAAAAAGAAATTAAATAAAGTTTAGCCACGAACTGATTAAGATAGTTTTTAATTAAAATAATTAATAACAATTAATTTACAGATAAAAATACTATGAGAAATTATAAATGTATGTTAAAAGTACATAATTTAGTGCACAATCAGTTTATATTTTCAAAATAGCATATATACTAATATTAATACTTATAATATTGCATAATTTTTCGTTATTTAAGACCATAGTTTATTTCAAATTGAATAAGTATTTTGAATTACTCTTATATTATATTATATTATATTATTTTTTATATAAAAATCAGCTAAAAATCATGAATTTAATATTTAAAATGAAAATGTATTTGATAATTTTTACTTAATTTGATGGCTTAAAGTTAAATGCTTCCAAAATAATAAATTATAATATATTATTGTCTACATTTTCTTGTCAAGATTTATTTATTTTAAATACATTTCTTTGAAAGTGTTGATTATCTTTTACTTAATATTTGTTGAGGCCCTTCATTTGAATGTTTGAATTAATTTATGGTTTTATATTTCCAATTTCAGCCAACCTCATCCTACAATTGATTGTTTTATTTATGAACAAATATAATAATAATATCAAATTTCTAGGTCATTTAAATCTTTCAAATAAGATATTTCTTGGCTGTTTACACAATTAAAACTGTGATTTAGTTGCAATTATAACGCTAGTAGTCTTCCACGCTATTGATGGGCTTATAAGGAATGCTTTTAGTTTATTGACTAATAACTCTGTGATTATTCATATAC
Source organism: Oxytricha trifallax (assembly GCA_000711775.1). Taxonomy (NCBI): domain Eukaryota; phylum Ciliophora; class Spirotrichea; order Sporadotrichida; family Oxytrichidae; genus Oxytricha; species Oxytricha trifallax. Next base: position 12,792 of record ARYC01001669.1, read on the forward strand.
TGATACTTGTTTAAATTATAGAATATGAACTTAGAATTAATTAATTTAATTTAATGTATTTTATATAGATGTTAATCAACCATCAATATGATACATTGTAAATAAACATTACCATGATCTAATTGCATGCTTTATAATATAGTACTTAAGAGAAGGAATAAAAAGAGAAAGAAATCGATGATGCATTAAGAGTAAATTGAAGCCTAGTTGAACTAGTGATGAAAGTTAGGTCTTTGTACACTAAACTGTAGTATAATTTCTATTGCACAATAGTGATGTTAAGAAAAATAAATAAATATTATGATGATTAGCACTAAAAATTAAACCTTAAAACTAATTATTCAACAATGTAAAAAACAATTAACACTAAGAATGTGAAACAGAAATATTAAATTGCATAAATAGTTAATCATATATATAGTCTTTCTTAGCAGTCATAAAATATAAATTGATTCAGATTTAAGAGAATCATGTTAAACTAATGATTAATTTCACAATAAATATATTGTGTTTTTATATGTAAAAGCATAATATAAATAACTATCAGTTAATTAAAACATTCAAAACCCCAAAACCCCTTAATGAGGTTTATAAGTGCTTTGATTTGTAGGGAATTTGTTAAGGGTTGGGGTTATTAATAAATTTTAATGAGAAATATATAGTAAATGTATCTAATTTATTCACTCAAAATGCACTTTTGGATCATGTGGAAGAAGTCTGTAGTTAATTTTACTCAACCACTATTCTATTTGCTCTATAGATATGTCTGATCGCGGGTTTGGCTTGATTATTACCTACTCTGCCATCTATTTCATTACTTGAGATACTCTTGTTTTATCTATAAATTGATTTATTCTTTGCTTCTCATCCTTTTCACACCTTGTTGAGTAATAATCGTTGCGAGGCATATCGCATTCTATTATTATTGCTACTATTGCCCACAAATCCCATTGAAAGTCTCCGTCTCTCCAGTCTTCTCTTTCTGGATGATAGCCTGGAGTTCCCATTACACTTCCTAGCCTTGATACTTCTACCCTTAATGCTCTGTTGAAGTCAATAATTGTCACTCTTACAGGTGAGAAGTTATCATAATATTCTCTGGTTTTAAATCTCTATGAACAAAGCCTAACTTATGTAACTCTCTTATGCCTTATAAGGTTCAAGTTGCTATCAAAGCAAGCTAATTATGATTCCTTTGATCACTAATGAAATCTCTGAGGGTCATTTCATAGAGTGGGAGTCTGAATGCAACATGACCTTTGGCGAGTAGAACAGCATCTAGCTTGATTAAGTACTTACACTCTTTAAATTTTGCTTGAGTGAGTACTTGATACTCATTAGTAAACTCCATCTAATATTTATCATCACTTAAGAGATAGTTGAAAGGATAAACCTTGTAAGCATATTGATGATCATTGATAACTTTCTTATCAAAGGAGTCTTCTAAAATAAAATAACTTTAAAGAGAAGTATCTAAATATATCTACGCAAGAACTGGTATTTTCTTGTAAACTTTAAAGAGAAGTATCTAAATATATCTACGCAATAACTGGTATTTTCTTGTATTGAATTTTGATCATGATTTTTGTGATTTCAGAGGTTAGTTGATTGCGTGCCTTCTTAACGCACTCTAATTCTCTAGCTTATTCAGGCACTGTCACTTTAGAATATCCCCTCGATTTTATTTTGTTGAGAAGCTTCAACTTCACTTCATGCTTTTCAATTTCTATGTCTTTTTTGTGACATTTTAAAAGATGTTTCTTCAAGTCTCTTGTATGAGAGTACTATTTATGGCACTCAAAGCAAACATACATCCCATCGATTTTGTCAAGCTTTAAGCATACAGTAGGCTTGGCTTCTCTATGCTCCTTCGTATGTCTATACCAGCTTGATTTATGAGCAAAATCTTTCTCACACAGCTCACAAAAGTATACTTCTATTTCTTCAGTTTGTATAGGAATTTCATTATTGTAGAAATACATTTGAATTTGGAAAATTAATTATAATTAAATTAATAATAAATCAAAATCGTAGCAGTTAAAGTTGGCCAATTTAAACGATCTTGGACTCATTTGATAGAGAATTCAAAATTAGCTGGACTTTACTATTGGCGGTACTATTTTATCGCATCCCTGGAGCGAGATAACTTCACTTTAATTAAATAACTCTAAATTCATTAAATTATACCCTCACATTAAATCGAGTATCTCGCTTCAGGAATGCAATAAAATAGTACCGCCAAAAGTAAAGTCCAGCTAATTTTGAATTCTTTATCAAATGAGCTCAAGATCGTTTAAATTGGCAAACTTTAACTGCCACGATTTTGATTTATTAATTTTTAATTTTTAATTAATTTTCCGAATTCAAATGTATTTCTACAATTATACCTTTCTCCTCCTCTCTGTCTCCCAAACACTTATTTGCCATTTATTTTCTATTATTAATTTCTATTTTAATAACAGAGACTTCAAGTGATAGCTTTGGTAGTTCTTTATTAGAGTTCATCTCACAGCTATCACACTTTTTATTTGTGCCAAAGGTAAGTCTCAATTAGTTTGATGGAAGTGCTGTTGTTTTTCTTAAAATGTTAGCGCTCATATTTAAATTTGAATTTAAAATTATAACTGCCACTATAACTGAGAGCTTATATAAGAGCTTTGCAAGACTACAAGTTTCAAGGAAAGTTCTTAGAGTATTAAAGAAGAATTATAAGTGTTAAGAGACGATCCAGCTCAAAATATGGGTGAGGAAGTAACCATTTTTACTTTCAATAATAAGTTGATTATAGTACGTACCGATTTAGGAGGTGCACCTAATTAAGTACGTACTGCTTTAGGAGGTATTTTATGATTTTATGATTAAAATAAGGGTGCTCCTAATTAAGTACTAGCATTAAATAAAGCTCCTAATTAAGAACGTACCAATTTAAATTTAAAAATATGGAACTATAACAGTAGAAATTGATATCAATCTCTCAAGTTTGAAACCAGTTCTCAAAACCTTCTCCATATCCAACTTAGAGGTTGACCTCCTATAGGATGCCCATATATAATAGTAAATTTTAAAGAGGTATATAATTGAAATCAATAAACTTAAATTTGAAAATCATTTCTTAGATCTGTAAACAAGATGGAGTCAATGAATGATGCAATGAAAAGAGTGCAAGCACAAGAATTGATTCAAAGATTTAGAAGCAAGGAGGATTTTCACCGCTACTTGGTGCAGAAAGGTAATGAACTCATATTGGCTAGTCTTTATTATCTAGTTGATTTGTTTCTTCCAACGATGGAAGGTACTAAAATATCATTTCTAAGAGCGATATTCTGCGAAGAGAAGAAAGCTTTGAAAACTTAAGATGTAAAATTTGCAGAGATTCCAAACTATCCAGAAATCTTAGTGACTAACTTATATGAAGATGCTATGAATGACCCAGAGGTTTCGCTGTACCTGCCTACTAAGAAGCAGTTGTCAAATAAACTACCTGAAAGAAACTATTTCTTTGGCATACTGCAACAATTAAAGGTCATTACTTGAAAGAAATTATTCAAGAATCTCATAAGAAAAGGTACAGCATCTCTTCAGAAGATAAGGACAAACAAGGGATCAAGATAAGTGAGAGCTGGCTATCAGAGCTGCAGAAGCACCATTATATTTCAAGTAAGATTTGTAGTTTAACTCTTTAGAGAAATCTGGTAATGGCATCTTCTAGATTAAGGAATAGGACAAGCTTCACAGAGAGCGAAAGTCACAGACAAAGTATGAAGTTAGTAATAGACTATACTCTAATATTTAGCCACCAGATTAAATGAACATAGATGCAGGAGCTGGCAGCAAGAGAAGAAATTTAGGAGGAGGGAAGCAAGAAGTAGAAGAAAAGAAAGATAAGCCAGCTCCCTCTAGAAGATTTTAAATGTGACTTATATATTAATTGACTTAACTACAAAACTTATTTATATACACTCACTCTCCCTTCTTAAGCACACTTTAAGCTAACTAATTATCTACTTACTTCGCTGAGCTTTAAATAAAGTCTACTGTATCGATAGGTAGGTCATGCATTAAGTGGTTTAGCAGTAGTTTCTTGTAATGACCTTTTAGTATACCCCAGTAGAATTCAATTCCATTAAACTATGGGCTGTAAGGCACGTTAAACACTGGCGTTTTTCTAAGTTGTTCATATTTCTTCCTTGTTTCTTTAGTCTAATTAACAGAAAGATTATCAACAAACAGTATAATCTCTTATTCAGGGTACTTCTCTTCAGCTGTTCTAAGAACTTGATATACTGTCTGTCTTAATAGAGCGAGGATGAATAACATAAGTTTCTAAACCAGTATCCTCACTAATTCCTCCAATAATTGCCATTGTTTATACCTTGACTTTCTAGTCATAAACTTCTATATTACTATGCCTCTTATACCAAGACTTCTAGATGAAAGTGTTGAAGGTAAACACAGCCTCGTCAGCATGTATAATCTTAATATTATTCTATTAAGCTCTTTGCATTTAATTATAAATATAATTTAAGTTGTTGTTGTAAAAAGGCAGAGTAAAATCAATCAATCTCTTGATACGATTCACACCTTTGTAGTAGATACCATTTCGTTTATAGATATTGGGTATAGACTAAGCAGAGATCTTCAACTCAGGGAATTGGTTATGAAACATAGCAGCTCGTTGGTCTAAAGAGAAGTGAGCCCAATACTTTAAAGTTTTCTCATTAATAAGATAGTCAATATGCTTCTATAGAAACTTTTTGACTACCTCTTAGGCTTAGAATTCAGCTACTATTTCTTTAATTATAATGCTATAAGACAGTGGGAGCGAACAGTTGACGGACTTCGCTTTAAGAGTAACGCAATAGACATATAGTTTAGTACTGGTTTGATTTATTCACTGTATATATCACATCCATAGCGCAGTTTAAACACTAATTCTATATACTCTTCATCATAATAGACCCCAAAAGCTTGCTATTTTAGTCTCGCATTTAATTAATAATCCCAACCCCTAACAAATTCCCTACAAATAAAAGCACTTATAAACCTCATTTAGGGGTTTTGGGGTTTTGATTCAACTAAATTTAAAATATCAATTTAACTTTGATTGATAAATGATAAAATGGGAGGTTATTAAAAAAATATGAATAAAAAATATTAATTATTTAAGAATATTAAAATACAAGAAGCTCTAAGGAAAATATAATAAAATTAAGTAAAATAATAGAATTTTTCTTCATTTCAAGCATAATTAAATATTAGAATATAATAAGGCATAAGAATTAAGAGCTTAATCAATCTGCCGAACCAACTACTAATCAAAAATTAGTTTAAGGTCCTAACATAAATCAAAGGAATCTAAATATAATCATAAATAAATGAAATCCTTAAGTTATAAAATATAAATTTAATTATAAAATATTTAAATTCCTCTATAATAAAAATAAGTAAAAATTAAAAAGGATCATATATAAAAAAATATAATGAAATGTTCTATTAGACAATATATGCATTATTTTCTAATAGAAATTTATGTTTAAAGAATATTAAATTTGAAGTATTAACTTATTAGTATTAAAAAAAGAGAAGTAAATCCTTTAAATAGAAGGTTGCCTTTTAAAGAAAAGGAATGATACAAATAAAAAAATAATATATTGACGATTGTGATTAAATATTCAAAATATTACAGATTAAACAAAAAATATTAAATATCTTAAAAGATTTGCAGAAAATTAATTAAAAATACATTAATAAAATATATTAATTTAAATAAAAAATAAAATTCACTACTACTAATAAATTTATTTTTATTAGTAAAGATATTTTATAGTAAGTAACGCATTAGATAAAATATTGAAATATGAAGGCAAAACTTACAATAAGAAACATAAAATAAATAAAAAAAAGCAAATTAAAGATTTTTAAACAAAAATTAAATTAAATTTAAATGAAGAAGAATTAATATTATTATCTAAAAATTTCTTAATAATTAATGACTTTTGAAAAATAATATAATAATATCTACAATAGGATATGCTAATAAGGTAATTTATGCATTTAAATAAAAAGATAAATAAGATAAATAAGATAATCTCAAAATACTTAATAAGAGAATAATATTAATAAATATAGATTTCTCAACAAATAGAAGTAAAGTAAATCGAAAAAGAATGAAACATCTTAAACATAGTCAAAATAACTTTATTTGAGCAGTTTTAAAGAGTTTTAAAATTCTTGAGAAATTCAACTTTTTATATTCAGGGAATGTCAATTCTACAAATCTAGGTTCATCTTCTCTCATCCATACGTAGCCTGAGTCAACTCATTTAGAGGTGGAAAGCTACAAATCATAGTTTTTGAGCTCATCTTTCAAACCAGATAGCTTAGGACGTCACCAGATGAGTTTGAGATTCCGTGGCAATCAGCTAAGGAAAGAGATCTTGACATGGACTTTTGTCACATGGAAAAGCCTTAAGAAAACCTTCATTTCTACTTTAACTGCTCTGCAACCTAGCTACAATTGGTTCTCATCTTTTAAATACACAGAATGCGTTTTACATTTTTGCATCCAAAAAAATTGTCACAACATTATTATTATCATTGAATATTTTTTGCTATTCTCATTTTACATTTTAGTTAATATTTCTAGATTTTGAACATTTTGGAGATTTTTTGTTTTTGATAGATTTAGTTGCTTTATTGATTTGGATAAGTATTAATATTCTTACAAATTTTAAAAGTTCCACAAAATATACTAAGTAATAAATTGCATTCTATTATTTTTTCCTCAGGATTAATTAATTCTTATGACAGTTGCAAGAATTTATTTCTACTTTCCTTTCGAGTTTCTGATAATTGTGCCTTTTTTGCAGACGTTGTTTTTTATTTGCTTTCTTTTGTTTACTTATTTCAAATAATTTAACAATCCTATGTATTTAAATCTTGACTTACTTAGCCTCTTTGCCTAGAAAACATACCGTTGGTGTCGCAATTATATTTGTAACACACAATCGTAATGCTTTTCCACGAATTTATAAATAGTTGGAAGCTATT